>CAJUYH010005648.1:0-22560 GCA_910591685.1 Galerucella tenella | reverse complement strand
ACGACTCGCATTGAAATGTAAGCAGAATGGGAACAGAATGTTCAACTTCACATGCCTAGGTCATTCCATGTGCACGTAATTTTATTTTCGTCCGGATTTTTCAATTGAGCGTTGTTTTTACTCCACAGAAGAATTTTTAAATTTGTTAATGTTGTATGAATAATTATTTATTTCTTGTTTGTCAAAAAGGAAACAAATAATTATTATCATAAATCACGCCAAGACCCCATAAATAATATCCACTTCTCCCTCAGTAGTTTCTAAACATTGTAATTTTTCTCTATTAAAATTATTTAAGACAACATTTTTTTCACAGTTTATTAAAGTTCATAGTTTAAAGAAAGTAACAGTAAACTACAGAAGCACGTTTGTTTGAAGTATTTACGTCAGAGACAGATAGATAATCTTCTTCAACAAAAAAAAATAACTGAATAACTAACTCCTTATCTTACCTGGAGTCGTGTTCACGAACAATTTAGTATTCATTGCGAAATTTGAGAAGAGGAAATTCTATCTTAATCTACAATGTCTAGACCGTTTAATATGATAAAACATTGTCGCCTTTAAAGGAAGAATTACAAAGCAAACGTAAATAGTAAATAAATGAATTTTTCTATTTAAAGGTTGCTATCTATATACTGTTAATCCCATAATAATTAATAACACTCTTCATAAACTTCAAACTGATAAGATTTGTCCTATCCATGGTAGTTCAAGGCTCCCAACAAAGATGTTTAACTCTTGGATTACTAAAACTATGGTACGACTTTCAGTATTGCCACCCCGAACAGCAATTATAATAGCCACTACCAAAATTTAATAACATAATAAAGTATTAATAATGTACCCATTTTATGCTTATAAAGATATTCAAAACGATCCTGGTCAGTTCTTAAAACTGATTAGGTGCACAGTGCGTTGTTAAATTTTTAATTATAATATAAATCTAATCTCATATAACAATCGAATATTGTAGCTTGTAAATTTCCTTTTTACTTGAGACTTTATTCCTCTTCAGTATGTGAAGATTGCCAAATTTTCTTCTAAATACCTTGATATGTGTGGAAAGTAAGTACAGCGTTATAATATATTATATACAGGGTGCGGCACCGAAAACGAGACAGATCGCATATCTTGAAGACAAATTTTTTTTTGAGAAAATGCAAAAAAGAGGTCGATTTTCATTTCAATGGACATCTATCCATCATATCCTTCCTTCTACATCCCTCCCCACCCCCCTGTCACTATTACCAATAAAATTGAAATGGGGAAAATACTAAGTGTGCTAAGTATGACACATCATTGAAAAGGTAGTTTTATAGGAAGTTTGTCTGTATGGCAGTTCATTACATAACTTTTGATTTTGACGCCATACTGCAGGAGAAGTTTCAGTATTTCATATAATGAAACTTCATTTGAAAGCAAAACTCAACTATTTAATACACAATTCATAATAAAAATGGAAAAAAAAACATAGTATAAAAATTGGAGCATTTCTGGCATTCCCCCGACAACTTTTTGGATTTTCTCGAAAAAAAATTTGTCTTCAAGATATGCGATCTGTTTCGATTTCGGTGCCGCCCCCTGGTATATACAGGGTGTTTTCAAATGACACTTACAACGTTGCATGTAGATACCTCTCGTGAAATTGGGGTCTAGCCTATTTATTCACTTTTCGAAATACGGGTTGTTAAAGTTAAGCAATAGCTCAATACTTTCAAGATATGCGATTGTCAATAAGAAAACATTGCAAATGATGCATAAATGTAAATGGACAAAATTTTGAACATCTCTTGTAAGACTTCATAAAAACATTACCTAAATATCTGGAGAACTACAAAATTTTTGATATGTAAAGGTTTTTCGTTTTTGACGTGAAAACTATTGAGGAATACAAAATAAAATGGAAATTGCTTCAAATGCCAGTGGCGTGAAGAATGGGAGGGGAAAGATGACATATTCTTCCCTTCAAAATGTGCACCACTGGATCAAAAATAGAAACATGTTTTTCCATCAAAATATGCTCTTTCGCATTCAAAAAAAACCTACCAAATGTCAAAACAATTTATTGTTCCCTTTAAAAGTTATCTAATTAAAACATTTGGAAAAGTAAATAGGCTGGACCCCTCAATACTTATATCATTTTGTTCAATTTTACGGGAGGTATCTACATGCAAACGTTGTAAGTGTCATTTTAAAACACCCTGTATATACTATTACCTTCGACATCTATTGATAACACGCTTCACTAAAATGACAATTTATTTGCGGGATACTGTAAATAAAGTAAATAACTCTACAAAGTGTATCAATTTTCTTTTTACTGAAATACACTCAGGTGCCAAAAAAACGGGCTCCCCATTTTTTTCTCAAAATCGGCTATATTTGTTTATTATTTTGGCTTTTGGTTCACATTTTTCATATTTTACCAACAAAGGACTTCCTCCTGGTATAAAAAGACAAGAATATGTTACTTAAACTGAACTTAATAAACAATGACATAAATAAAGGAAAAATACATGTATACTTAGTAAAATTTATGTTAACAACAGCAAACTTTAGAGGTACAGAAAACAAAATTTAACACAAAATAGACTTTAGTATTTGGTATTTCCTCCTCTAGCCCTAATTATTGCTTGCATACGGCGTGGCATCCCACTAATGAGCTCACGAACTGCATTCTGAGGAATATTCTTCCATTCTTCTTAAAGAGCTACACGAAGCTCATTTAGTGTGGTTGGTGCTATAGCACGACTTCTAACACGTCTGCCTAACATGTCCCACACATGTTCTATAGGATTTGCGTCCGGAGAACATGCTGGCCAGTATATTTTTTCAATGCCAACTTCTGTCAAGTATTCACTGACGCATCTCACTGAATGAGGTCTAGCATTGTCCTGCATCAGGATAAAGTTATCGCCAATAAATGGAGCAAATGGAACCACCTGATATGCCAAAACTTCCTCAATATACCGTTGTGCAGTCAGTGAGCCCCCATGGATAAACACTAATTCCGTAGAGGCTTCACTTGATATGGCTGCCTATACCATTACGGAACCACCTCCGTTATGACTCAGCCTAGGGCTAAAAGCACATTCTTGGAATCGTTCCCCATTTCGTCTCCATACTCGTTTTCGTCCGTCTGGTGAATGTAGCGAGAACCTGGACTCATCGGTAAAGAGTATATTACTCCATTGCATAAGATTCCAATTGCTATGTTCACGAGCAAAGTGCAATCTCGCTACCCGGTGACGTGGAAGTAACTTAGGCCCAGTTGCAGGCCTAAAAGCTTTTAACCCAACCTCATGTAATCTTCGGCGAATTGTCCATTTACTTACATTTTTACCACGAACCTCCAGAAGTCGATTTCTTGTCTGTACTGAAGTCAAATGACGATCCCTTAGAGAATTTAGTACAATAAATCTGTCATCTCGAGCGGTAGTTACCCGTATTCTACCACTACCAGGCCTTCTTGTGTTTCTTCCAGTATCCCCAAAACGTTGTAACACCCTTTGAATGGTAGAACGACTAACATTGAGTAATCGAGCCACATATCTTTGGCTTCGACCATCTTCCACAAGAGCTACTGCTTTAGCACAACCTTCAGCACTTAAAACTATAATTAAGACTTTAAAATTGTCAACGTTGATATTGACAATATTAACATTAACAAAAAATTGCCTAGCAACCGCCCAACAATTGAAAACACATAAGCTCCTTTCGAATTGCATGAAAGAAATATAGAACTTTTGAATTTGAATTTTCCAAAATGTTCTTTTTTTATGTAAAACGAGAAAATACACATGTATTCCAACTTTTTGTATTTGGAAGGAAGTCCTTTGTTGATAAAGAATACAAAATATAATTTAAAAACCAAAATACTAACCAAATTAAGCCGATTTTGAAAAAATAATAGGTGGCCCGTTTTTTCTGCACCTGAGTGTAGTTTATATTTTCATTTTTCGGTACATTCATAAGATGAACAAAAAATTTCTATCTAAATATTCATCACCAATCACAACCGAACAATGCAAACATAAAAAAACTTCCATGATACATGGACTTGCCGCAAGACAAAACTATGCACGAATATTTCACTCTTAAAAATCCCATATGAAGCGGGAATTTTTCGGCGAAAATTACCCGCTAGAATCCAAAATTTCCCGCTAGCTATCAAAAATCTCCCTGGAGGTCCGTAACTAGAGTAACGCATTTGTTATTCTGACAGATGCCATATTTTAAAATTCGTTGAAATGTCGCGATTTGGAGTAGATTCTTCAAGTTCATTGTGGGTACCTAATTGTTGCGTGAATAAAAATATCAAACTAACGTACTTTTATTCCTTCTACTCGAGAAATAACACTCGTGCACGAAAATAAACCTGATAATATTTAAGCACTTGTGTAATTACTTCCGATAATAAACCTGTATTTATGTTACAATGAGAAATTTTCACTGAAAATCCTCTTAAAATGAAATATACTACAGTTACAACGTCGTTTTTATAGTCCAATAATTGTTTTTTAATGAGCTTTACCAGTAGAGCTCTTTTTCGATATTGGCTGGAATATATCACGCTATTTTGTTACTGACATCAAGAAGATATAACGGTAATTTATAGTCATACAATCTGGAAGGTGTTATAAAACTGTGATTTATTTCTTTTTTTTGCGCGAATGTAAAGAACAAACCGCTGGGATTTCAATAAAAATTTGAGCGCATACAGGAACAGTCGCACAAAGCAAAGATATATATTTTTTGATTTACGTTGGATTTGCTCTGTTGATTGTATTTATTATTATGATGATTTAGGATGCTGGCACATGTCTTATTATATCTTCTGTATATTCTTTGTGGTATATTTATAAATTTTTAAAACATGTTGTGATGATATTTTTGTAGTATGAGGTAGAGTAAACGCAAATAGAGAACACTACACGCTGTCATCACCGAGTACGTCCGATTTCTTGGCCACTGATCACATTCAGGGTGGTATGGTCACTCTTAACCTTAGAACATAAAACAGACAGGAAGGAGCATTTACCAAATAAGTTTGCGTCCAAGTAGGAGGTAGCAAATGGCGAATAGTCGGTTCCGTTTTGACAGTGGCGTACTGTTTGTAGATGTATAGGGTATGGGATATGTAAAATTTTATTTTAAAATTGTAGCTTATTGAGAGGTATTAAATATATTATGTTTTAGGAGCAATGAAAAAACGAATATAGAATAATACTTCTGATAATACTTCCATTTAAACTTATTTTCACCTAAAAAACTACATAAATAATCTACGTCAGTCAACGTTAACTTCACAAATGAGTCGCCTTTTCTTATACAGCTATACAGCTTATACAGCTCTTAACGCACGAGGGTACTGCCACCTAAACAGTCCTGTCACATCTAAAATTGATAATTTAATGAGAACTGTAACGCTTAGTAATTGCAGATACTTCCACATATTTCACCACTGATAATCTATAATCTAACAGCTGTAGACAACGATTACGTTTTACGACGTGGATTTTTTACAAATTATTTTTCTATACATATATTTTGTTCAGGTCGACAGAGTGTGTTGTGTTTTTATAGTTTATTTTCTATGTTTAGGTGGAACTTTCATTTTAAAAGACAATGTATAGTGAACGACTGTAGTCTGAGGTGTATAAAAGAAGATATGTTGCATTGACTAAAAAGTAACAGAATATCGTATAAGTTATTCTTTTACACAGCTTTAAACTTCCCAGCCATGAAGAACAACGCTTAATTTGACTGGAAAGAAGTTTAGTTGGAGTATACTCAGATTTTTGCATTGTTGAACATGTATTGTTCTTCTTCATTGTAATTGATATACATGAAAAAGAGTTTTATTTATTGTGCCTTTTTTCCTATTGGATGAAATATATAAACTTGATGATTATTGCTTTATTTTTATACTTCATGCATTATATGGTCCATTTTTTGACATTTCATTCAATTTAACTTGACTATTTGATTGTTATTGTAATAATTATTGCAAGGATCACCCTGGGCGACCCTGGGAAGCTGGTGCCGAAGAAATATTTGACGAAGACCAGGAAAATCCTACGTTGAACAATAGGATTTCTGACTGGCCACTGTCAACTAACGAAACATCTCCATACTATGGGGCTAGTGAGCACACTTCTATGTAGGATGTGTAAACAGAAAGATGAAACTGTCAGGCATGTCAAGTGAAAATAATTGTTTATGACACATCCAAAAATGCTTTTTTCGTGCTTGTCTGACTTCCCATTCACGAATTCGCAGTCAAAATTAGGTAATGTTAGAGGTGAGTCAATAAAATATAATTAAAAACAATAAAACAATTTAATTTGTTTGAACTATTATATTATTTGAACTAAGTTCAAAACATACTCATCACGCGTTTCGCTAACACAGTAGCTTTCTCAAACGAGTATGAGTGTGTATTGAACTTAGTTCAAATAATATAGTGAAGGTTTAAACAAATTAAATTGTTTTATTTCATCGTTTAGAATGGATCTTCATCAAGTAAAAGCCTAATCTATTCAAAGTATATTTAGTATTTTGTGGCTAAACTAATTAATATTTCATCAAACGCTTTGAGCTTTTCAACACTTCAGATCAGTTTATTTAGTGAATAATTCATCAGGTTTGAGTGAAGAGAGACCCTGCCAAACATCAGATACCTACCTCCGTTGTTCCATCATCTTTAAGACAAATAAATTTGAAATGAGAATTTAGAATTTCCGTTGAAAAATCTTAACGGACAGAGGCTGTTAACATTAACTTTTAAATTGTCAGCCGAATACCGTTAAATTAAAATAACAGTATGGGACTACGAAATAGATATTTACGTAATTAGTTATGAAAAGAGCAATATTATTCAACAAGCGTAATATTTGCCAAAACGAGCGCTAGAGAGTTCTGCAAATTACGCGAGTTGAACAATGTCGCTCTCTTCATAACGTGTTTACGTACAACGTTTTATCTAATTCCGCGCTTTCATAATATTCAATAAAATCTTCAATTACAATGATAATATTGAAGTGGAATCAAATGGTGTTAGAAGTATTGTTACTATGATGTATTCTCCCAGAAAATTGACTTACTTTAAAATAACTGTGTCCTGAATAATGTTTTCAATGTTTATAAATCTCAAAATACTATTGAATTAAAATAATGGGTTAATTGTACAGTTTAAATAATGAAATAATTGTCAGTTTTGACAGTACCTACCTAATTAATAAATTATTCTTTGAAACTCATGTGGTATCTCTATGTTGAAACATAAACAGTTACGTAAAGTTTTTACATAACTACTTTTCATAACTGATATATGAAGGTTATGAAAAATGTGACGTTACCTAACGTCAAGGAGTGACGTAAAGTGTCACATTTGATAGCGGAATTAGATAAATTAATTTTATTACAATGAGTTTATGAAGCATTTTTTAGATGATTACAGTTATCTAGAAACAATAATTTATGGAACTAATTGGTAAAACGACAGCTCAAGATCATAATTTTTTTATTTCAAATCTAAAATATATCTGAAAACGTTAATCATCATAAGCGTAGATCCACCTACAAGATATTCTGGCTCACTACCAACTTCGCTGTTCGTGACCACAAAATACCGAATTGAAAGGGCACGACCTAAACAAGTCATAAGCAATATAGTTTGATTGCATCAAAGCCTAGTGAGGAACTAAATTAAAAGCCCTTATTGTGAAAGGGTCAATTTCACGACACGGAATTAAGTTAAGCTCGAGTCTAATAACGGCGACTTCAATTAAAATAACAATGGGACGTTACAGCGAGGATTAAAACATTTTACGCGGATTACGTATTTTCCGTCATCCTTAAAATTTCAAAGGATAATTAAGGATATGTATGGATTACGTTCCTATCAATTTTTTCACTGCCAGCGAGGAAGGCTTGAGAAAGGTCTTTCGTCACGTACATGCACAGGATAAAAAAGGGATGAATCGGTTTTACGTCGCTTAAATAACTATCGTGACTATTGGTTGATGTGACTAATCATTGTGTGAAATAGAAATTTTATTCTACACTTTAGTTTATATTTCCCAAAAAATCGTAGGTGATTCTACAGTCATGATTACATTCTGGATATCATCGTTTAACAGAGGTGCACTGTAAGACAGAAAAATAATAATTTATATACCGGGTGATCAGTTAAGGGTAGCGAGCGGCCATATCTCATAAGATATTGGTCGTATAGATTTAGAAAAAAAAAATTCATGATAAAAGTCGCCAAGAGAAATTGCTGGAAATTATTTTCGAGCTTGTCAAACGTCCGCTAGAGGGCGTAACAACCAACACTAAGTAAAAAAATGGGATTTTTATAGAATTTTGCCTGATGAAAGTATATCGATGATATCATTTTCATATTTACTGACTATTCACCTACACTTTTTGTCTAAAATGTTTTATTCTATCTATAAAAATAAAGCGGTGGGGGAAGTTCAATTGTTTTTTTTTAAACAAAGCAAGATTTCTCCAGTTTCGTTTGACCGATTTTAACAAATTTGTGCTTATATGAAAGAGCATAATTTACACTACAAAACGCTTACTTGGTTTTGGCTTTTTGACTTTCGTCTTCGCCGCTAGATGGCGTTAACTGAAATGGTAGCAGGATTTCTGAGTTTTTTTCAAAAAAAACAAATGTGATGGTATATTCATTTTTATATATTTTAAAAGAGGATACATTTTTCTAAAATTTAATGAAAAAAATTCATCATCTCCTTTTTTTTTGTCGTTATCAATATCAAGCAGAATAATTATTTAAAAATAAAATTAACAATTTAAAAAGAACTTATTCACGGGGAATCGAACCCTGGTCTACCCCGTGAGAGTCTGGTATGTTTACCACTCGACTACAGAGGTTTATAATAATGAAACGTCAGAAGTATTACATAATTTTATAAAAAGTGACGTCCATCGGGAGTCCCTTAAATACCCATTTTATTCTGTTTTTAGGATTTATTATTAATTTATACGGATTATTTTACTTAATTTTCTTTTTGTGTATAAATATTCTTGATCCAGTGCTGGAAGATACTTTTTTTGACAAGTTATTTTGACGTTTCTTTAAATTGACAAATAGATGAGTTGACGTGTACTAAACGCAAATGCTGATTGGTGGATTTCATATATCTTCAGTAAACCGATATAGCCTACATTTCCATTCTGTAAACTGTGCAGAAAATGAATGATATACAGTGGATGTGGAAAAAAAGAATTACTTTCTCATGCTTCTACTGGGTAAATTGGAAGGATCACCCAGAAAACACAAAATAATTCTACAATTTTGTGAATTTACTTGATGCTGTAGATCATTAACCTTACTTTTTCATACTCTTTGCGATTAAATTTACATATATTCAATAAAATAGTAATAAATAACAATCTACAAAGAGTTTTTGTTGTGATAAAAAATGATGGAAGATGTTTGACTCACTCACTTCAATACTAGGTTGTTTATTATTTAGACCAGAGATGGTCGCTGGTTCAAATGTCACTGTTTTCGTTTTTCTTAAATTCTTTTTTGGATATCTTAACAGTAATAATTATTATAATTTTGTGGAATAATAAAATAAAACGATAGGTAAGTCAAAAACTAGAAGTATTCTATACTAGGATTCATTTTTTGAAGACATCATTGTATGTTTGGTTGCCCACACCACAGATGTGCGTTGGGTTGCCTGCAGAAAATCGTTGAGTAATGTAGGTAAATCATGCATTAATGTGGGTCATTAATGTATGATTTTGTCTAATTTTGAGAACGTTAATAGCATATGTTAATAGACGTTCGACGGAAAATAAATTGAAAACTAATAAACGAGATGGATATAACCGTTTATCGGAAGCTTAGTGATTAAATTACTTTAAAGGCGACGGAAGCAACAGGGAAACTAATTCCTGTAAAATCACTTACCGGCACTGAAACTGTAATAGCTCACTTATCTCAAAATTGAGTCAGTGAAATATAATAAAAAAAGAGTACTAGTAGCATAAAATACTTCAACCTAGAATTGTAACTGGGATTGGAGAGAATGTTTCAAGTTACGATGCGGCCAAACTGCAGAGGGCACTGATCATCAACAATCGTAATGTGAAGATGTCAAAATGGAAGGAAAAATAAACAAACCACGTAAAAAACTTTATCTAATTCCGCTATCAAATGTGACACTTTAAGAAGTCAGTCCTTGACGTTAGGTAACGTCACATTTTTCATAACCTGCATATATCAGTTATGAAAAGTAGTTAAGTAAAGACTGTTTAAGTTTCAACATAGAGAAATACTACATGAGCTCCAAAGAATAATTTATTAATTAGGTACTGTCAAAACTGACAATTATTTCATTATTTAAACTGACAATTACCCCAATATTTTAATTCAATAGTATTTCAAGATTTATAAACATTGAAAACGACATTATTAAGGACACAGTTATATGAAGTAAATCAATTTTCTGGGTGAATTCTTCATAGTAACAATACTTCTAACACCATTTGAATCCACTTTAATATTACCATTGTAATTGAAGATTTCATTAAATATTATAGAAGCGCGGAATTAGATAAAACATTGTACGTGAACACGTTATGAAGAGAGCGACATTGTTCAGCTCGCGTAATTTGCAGAACTCGCTAGCGCTCGTTTTGGCAAATATTACCTGAAGTATTTGACTCCTGGCTGAGAAATATTAATAATGTGAAGTTATACTGCATGCCTTTAAAACAAATATACCAAAATTCCCGTGTTTGTGTTAGACATTTCAGTGATGACTGTAAAGTACCAGGAAAAAGAGGCTGAAAAAAAAAGCTGTTCTCACTTCATCCATTCCAGGTAATTACCTAAATTTAATATTAGGTGCAAGTCTATAGGTTAATTAATAATTAGAATTCTCCTTTTATTGTGTACAAAAGTAACCTAATAATCAAGAGGAGATGATATGAAATTTCCAAAATTCATGAATACTAACAAGGATTCAACATTTGTTGATCCAATAATCAAAGCAGCTATATCAAATTTTGTTCTAAAAAAACGCTTTCAAAGGAGAAGATACTATAGAAATGAGTATAGGTACTTCATACGTGACCCTCCTTGTTGAATTGTTTAGAACTAGATGCCAGACCACATGGATGAAAAAATAACACAAAATACTTATATTGTAGGAATGAAAATAGCAGAATATTGGGAATTAATCTAGTTAGGTAGTATAGTAGCAGAATATTGGGAAATAATCTAGTTATGTATAGGTATGTGTGTTAAAAATGTTGTTATTATCACTAAATAAATATTTAATTCCTCAAAGTCTTTTTATTTAAAGTAGGTATTCGTCGTTCACCATATACTTTTTCCTAGACACACAAATTATATATTGCAAACTTTACCTTCTGCAAAAATGTTGCATTATGTTGCTTTAACTCTCACTATGCTGCACAAGTTTTTTAGAAATAAATTGACTTTTTACCAAAAGAACACAAAATGCAGCTTTCATGAAAACATATAAATTATAACTGATTATTTCACCAAATCTTGCATCAACAAGAGTTTGCCAAATATTCTCTTATGTTCAGCTCTAATGCGAGATTTGGCGAAATATTATCAGTTATAATTTATATATTTTTATAAGCAGCTGAATTTTGTGTTCTTTAGGTAAACAGTCGATTTATTTTTTAAAAAGATAAAATTCTCCATCAACTCAATATTTAAAATTCCCGCTGAATTTTATAGTTCCTGCGGCCAAAATTCAGATGGCAGTTAAAAGAGTAGTCACTGCTGACAACATAGGAGTTACAATTCTAGGTTGAAGTATTTTATGACTAGTAGTGATTCTTGTAGAGCAAAGTGACTATCTTCTCTCTTGTTCCTGTATCACATGATTTATTAATTATACTCACAAGAGAAAAATTTTCAAACTACATATTCTTTTGATGAATAAATAAGTTTGAAAATCCATTCAACAGTGAAAAATACAATTATAGCTGTTCTATAGCAAAATGTCAATCTTCCTATGCATAATAAAATTCGAGCAGCCGGAATTTAATCTGTCACATTTAATATATTTTTTTTTGTTCGGCGTTTATGATGAATTCAACAAAAAGCTACCGAAAAATTTAATTTCCAGTTTGCCTCCTTCCTCGCGTTTATGTACATTAATAACCAGTTCCGTCATATCACCGTTGACATTAATTGTTTATAGTCTAAAGGCGTCTTCACGAATCTCGCCGCCTGAGGTGCACTCTCAGTAGTGAACATAAATCACGTGATGTGTTTGTATACACAGAGAGTACGTATTATATTAACAACAGTTTGGTTTGTGGCTGGAATAGTTTACAATGAATAGATTGTTAAATTATCAAATACAGTATCCGCCAAAATAAACAGTACCGAAAATAAAAATAAAAATTTTTAATTTCTGTAATGTAAGTGTTCAAAATGTTCACCATTTCGACGTAAACAAGCTTCATATCGATTTTTTAAGTCAATAAACATATTTATAAAAAGTGGTTGATGTAACTGCCGAAAAATATTTTGTATTTTTTCCCGTAGTTCGGCAATATTCGCCGGCGGATTTTCCGAGTGAAATATTTTGTCCTTCATTATGCCCCAAATGTATGCGTCAGGTGGCGTTAGATCAGGTGAATGAGAAGGATATTCGAAGTCTGTTCCCCGAGAAATTATTCTATTATCGAAATGCTGACGGAGTAAGTCTAAGGTGCGCACAGCTGTATGGCTCGTTGCACCATCTTGTTGAAACCATTGTGTGCGAAACTGTAGATTTCGTGCACGGCAAAAGTTATTTAGATCTCTCACAAAAGGTATAATAATTTTCTCTCTATAACGCTCTTGGTTGACAGTAAGTGGATTCTGATTATCATTACGACCTTTTCCGTATGAACGAAAATAATGCTCTACCAAAAAAACTTTTTCTTCCGTTGTTAGAACCATTTTTAAATCAAATTTAAGTGCAGCGTACTATTGATATATCAACTAATGACAATTAAGTCAAATATGACAAATCCATATTACATAAACAACTCCACAGCACTCTCTGTTTCGGTACTGTTTATTTTGGCGAATACCGTAAAACCAGTTATTCAATATTTATATAACAAAGTAAAGTATTGTTACAGTTTCCTGTAATATTGTCGTATAAAGCTGAACCTATAAATACACGAGACGAGTTATGGAATAGAATTCAAGATGCAGCCAATTCAATACGAAATAATCCTGCAACATTTTTTAAAGTCAGACAATCCTTAACCAAACGGTTAAATGCGTGTATAAATGCTCGTGGTGGCCATGTTGAAAACCTTTTGCAGTAGGTCATAATTAAGCTTAAATTTAATTCAACTTCGCACAACTTTAGAGGAATCTATCGGCAGCGATTTGACAAAATATCGAAGTATTTCTGGCAAAGAATTTTGAGGTAATGGATGTATTGAAAATTAAGAAAAAAATATATCATGTAGATTAATGTTGAACTTAGAGTGATTAGATGGAAAAACTAATTGATAAGAAGTCTAATTTGAAGCTTTATGAATACTATATAAAAATCTCAGAATCCTCAAATTACTTATGACCGTACAATTCCTTATTGAAATTCGGTTGCTACCACTAAAATATCGGATAAAAATCCATCTCTCGCTTTTCTATCCTTCTATGACTGACATTGTCTCTCTGCTTCGGTAGTCGCGTGCCGTTCCATTGTTGATACAACGCTCGCCGGTCTCGGCGGTCTCCCAGTTCAGTACTGACGAAGCTTATAGAGTAGTACGTGAACCAAACTCCGCTTGGACCGCTTGGCTACCTACATGTTGCGGAGCTTTCATATTTCTAATAAAATTTTCGTTATGTGAACTTAAAGGTGAGGACGTAGGGAAACAAAAAAATATACAAAGCATAATTGTGCAAGGTCGAATTTGGTAGATGACCCTTAACAAGTAGGTTTTGATAAGAGTTGTAAGTGGTCCTTTTTCAAGTCTGTTCTAATGCTGTCTTCGTTTTATTAACTGGCGTGCAATAAATGTGTTTATTACGTAATTTTTGTATGGTTTCATTTCAATATTATTACCAATTATCAATTACGGTTAGGTAAATGTCAACATTTCATGGCATGCTTGTGTCTTAACAGATTAATGCTACGTCGACCATCGTGAAATGTAGTGTAGTGAATTAGTAAAATTCAAGTATCTCGAAAATCGTTAATATTTTGAAGATCAAAGAAGTATAGCTTTTTTCTACAGAAATGATGGGGCTATCCAAATTAAATAAGTAGGTTGTAAAATAATGAGCGATAAAAATTTTTTAGCTGATTTCATCTAATTCAAATGGCGCATGTGGCGACATCTACAAGTTCACTCAAATCCTCTAACACGTTCTTATTTACCCTTACAAAAACTAGTTCATACCCAATTTTCAAGTCATTATGTAGAAAAATAGCTGATCTATTAACAAAAATCTATTTTATTTAACATCCTGTACCTCAGTAAGGAGCAGACTAAGACTCATTATTGTTGATGAAAATATTATTATTTTGGCCTTCTGAACGTAGATTTACAATTTGGCCCATTACTTATGAATCACCCTGTATATTAAATACTGTAACTTTGATAAAATTGGAGTAATTTTAATGGGGTTTGCGTAGAAATGTTGGGGAAACTTCTAAGATCAAGAATATATAATTACAAAATTAATTAATTGACATACATTTTTGGATTCAATGATTTTTTGTATTATAAGCGGAAATATCAATTTTTATAGATTCAGGTAGGAATCTTCTTTATTTTTTCAAAATAAAATTTGATACTCATGTAATATAAAGATTGATATTCAACAAACGAAATGAATATAGTGAAAAGGTATAAAAGATGATTAATATATAATTTTAAGATATAATTTTTTGCATACCTTTTTCCAATAAAAATATGTAAACATTAATTCATCACCTTTTATTTATTATTTACAACCTTAACTCTCACCAAAGATTGAAAAAAATTATTTATATCTACATTATAACTGTACAATAGTTTATAATGTACAATGCGCTTCAGAAAATAGTGGCGCGCGGATGCGGAACACATACTTAGTTTACCGAATTTTTTACGGACAAACCATTGATCGGACGAAAAAAACGCAAGAGACCTTTTTTAATGCAAAGCACTTCCCCTACATGGTAGTGTTTTTTATTCTTCTCCACCTTCCACCCAGCGCGAAATATTGGAAAATTTGGAAAAAAAAAGTTTTTTGATTTTTTTTTTCTAATTTGGGAACTCCATAGACTGATAAACTTTTTTTTATATTAATCCAAATACTTCAGGGTAATTATTAAAAAAAATCAGCTAGTTACTTGTACTTTTGGACTAAAATGACCGACTGGCCTAGACGTATATCGACTAAGAACATTCTCTTTCTAGGTCCATTTATATTACAAGTAAAAATTAAACAATAATTAGAAATATACATCATTATTTTAAACTCTATCGATCAATAATTTTATTTTATTAATTAGCAAATTTTTGTTTCAATTAAGTCTGCGTATTTATAGCACGAATAGTTTCGAGAAAAGTCTGCAACAATATTTTTTGTACCGAGTAGTTAGATGAGCTGTTTGCTTTGTAGTGCAGGTTATTAAAATTCACCGGTAGCTATAATTTATACCGAACATTTTCAGCTTAAAATCTTCATACCAAAGCAATTCAGAAGAAAAGAAAACAAAAGGGAAAAGTTGCCTATAAAATATAGAACGTGCCTTTGGGAGTAAACGCTCATATAGCTTTATTGTGAATGCAACAATTTTAGTAGCACAGCATCGCCCTGGTATACGTTGATGCGAAAACATTATTTCCTTGATAGTTAATTCTTGTTAATTATTGCCACTTTATGTTCCACTTACAATATCCATAAAATAAATGTTAAATGGCATATTTGTTTGTTTTTGTCTGGTTTTTATCGAATGCAATTTCTTAGAATCATTTTTTAGAAAAACTATCGGATTTAAAGTTCAACAAAAGTCATTATTTGGTCAGTTTTGATGTAGTTAGTCTCTTCAAAAATGTACCAGTACAGAAAACAATAGAACTTGTCAAATCGAAATTAGAAATAGATCAGACCCTTACAGAAAGGGCCAAATTGAGCGTAGCAGCAATAATAGAATTATTAAAATTATGTATAACAAAAACATATTTTCAGTTCAATAATGATTTTTATGAACAGAATTTTGGTCTTGCCATGGGCTCTTGCCTCTCACCAATCTTTATTCAAAGCAGTCTTTTTCTAATGTGTTTTAGAGTTTTAAAGCCTGCACGGCTAAAAGAAAAAAATTGATTGCTTTCTTTTCATAATATTAAAGAAAAATTTACGGGGGATTTAAGTTGTCGTTATCCGAGATCGGCGTGCCAATTTCTATCAAGTCAACAAAATTTTATAGCTTTTTAAATATATTGACTCTCCCATCAATATTTCGAATAATGGATTTGTTTTTATCCTTTTATAAACCGATCACTTGAAAATGACGGCATATAGTTAAAAAAAAAGTTTGCAATCAACAAAATGTAAACGATAATTTGCTAAATCAATATTTTCAATTGCAAAAAAAGGATTGGATCTGCTTCGAAATGTCAAACTAAATGGGAAATTATAAATAATATTCACATGAGAAATTAATTGGAAGTTGACAGGTAGAATAGCTACAGCAAAATTATATTTAAATAAACATTTATCGGAAAAATAAATACGAAATTGATGATTTGCTGTTGGCTATATACAGAGTGGCCCAAAAGTCTGGAAACGGCTAGTTATCTCGTAAATTGTTGGTCCCAATTGTACAAAATTATAGTTTAGAAGGTATAAAATAGATAAAACATAACTCTGAGAACGTCTATTTGTAAACTGAATTTGACAAATATCCCCAATAAAAATAATGTTTAGGATTGAAATCAGGGGAACGTGGAGACCATTAAATTCTACCTCGTCCACCAATTCATTGTCCAGGAATTAACTTATCTAAATAAGCCGAACATTTACACCAAGATGAGCTGGAGCTCCGCTTGCCGCTTATTAAAATTGGCTCTAAGCAAGTTTCTGAGTGTAGGTACAATTTTATTTCTTAATGGAAGTTTATATTTATCTGACGTTAAATTTACTTAAAGAATGGCTCAATTAACAAAATCATAGCCATTCTACATTAAATTAAACATTAAAATTTTTCCAAATCTATATATTTTGCACTGTTTCATGTGTTTAAGACCTTCTATTCTAAATAAAATCGTGTTACACATATGGTTAAACTCGTATTGAATAGGAGATTCCAATATTGATTGAATATAGAGTGATGGATTTGAAAAACCAAGGTTACTAATAATATAAAAGGAACAGCAAATCTTGCTTACTTTTTCCAAGATAGGTGTACCCCAAATTTTGTACAATTGTAGCTACAATTAGCACTAGCAGTTTACGAGATATTATGTTTCTACACAAAATGTTAATATTAAATGATAATGGATTTGTAATTCTGTTCTTGGTAATGGATCTCTTACGGTTTTTTTATTCTTTTATTCTTAGTTTATTCTTTTTCTTTTGACTTTTTTTGTAGTTTATCTTTATTTTTGAATTGTACTCATAGTTATAGTGTATAGGTATAAGTATTTAACTGGTTGAGTGGAAGAGCAAATTCTTGATTTATTCAAGGAATTTGAACCCTGCCATTTGGCTAACTGCTGTGTAACATGAATATCGCAAAAAAATCACAGACGCGAGAATGAAATTCAATCGTTTGATGCAAAGGACGACCAACCCTCTGTACCATCTTGCGTTTAGTTAATAAGCCGATCGGTAACAAGCGAATGGAGGTGACGAATGTATTTCCTTTCTGGTTGTTGTTGGAAAGTTATAATTGCGTTCGATATTGTAACGTCACATTTTTGTTTTGTATTTATTGCCTTTGGGTTGTCGTAACATACATAGATACTCGCAAACATATTTTTATTTCATTGAGTTTCAATAATTTGTTTTCTACAAAGAAACATCTCATCTAAATGTTTTCTGTTTCGTTTGCCTCATAATATAATTGCCAATCTAAATAATTATTAGGTGTATTACGAGGAAAAATGATTAATTTTTTTGTTCGTTACGATCTCCTCAACTTGCACTTACAAGAGTAAATTACAGATGTTATACACTTTAGGTAAATTATATAATATACAATTGAATTCATGTAGATTATATAATATACAATTGGTGCATGGAATTAGTCTCATTCACTCATTCATTCATTAGTTTCACAGCAAACACTATTTGTTAGATGGTGATCCTGCAAGGATTGTTTAAATAATATAGTTTTACCAATACCAGTAACCAATCCGTTACGCTATGATAATCCGGACAGTAAACCTCATTATATCGAACAAAATAAAATAATTACTATCGATTCCAATCAATTTTAGCACAAGCTTTAGGGCTTTTTCAGACGGTGCGACTACATGCAGTATGTCTCAACGATATCGTGGAAGTATTAAAATATATGTAATCATACACATAGATTCAAAAGTTTTGCATCACCTTCTTCGGATGCGAAGGAATTTTTTTGCGCTAACAATTTTTTGTTGGCTTGTTTATCAATGTTCACCATTTCAATATGTTCCATATTTTTTGCAATATAAAGATGTTTACAGTTTTTTTTGTAAGATAACATTTTTGGTGCGATCTTTTTAACATTCAAGGCATTTGATTTTTACGATTTTAAGTGCAAACATGAATCGTCAAGTCATAAAGTGAGATTGACCGTGCAAGAATAGTGGCTTTAGTTGAAGAAGGTCATTCTCAAAGGTTCGTGGCAAACAGAGTTGGCGTTTGGCAAAGTGATGTGTCTCATGTATGGAACCGGTATCTCCAGACCAATTCTCTTCGTGATAGACCTAGAAGCGGTAGAAGGCGTGTTACTAATCAGCGGCAGAACCGCTATATCCACTTAACTATCCGAAGAAACCCGACCATGGCAATACCAGCACTCCAAAGAGATATGAGACATGCGTTGGGAGTTCAAGTATCGATCTCGACATTACGAAGACGAATACTTGCGACAGGTTTGAAGTGTCGCCGACCAATAAGAGTGCCCAGACTACAACCTGAGCACAGAGTTCGCCGACTACAGTGGGCTCAAGAACACGCGGCCTTGCCTAAAGAATTTTGGAATTCGGTGTTTTTTTCCCACGAGACAAGGATCACGAGACAAGGATTTGTTTGGTACAAGATAGCCATCGAATACGTGTGTGGCGGGATCCAACGAGATCCTTGCCCATGCTCGCCCCGTGCCGCCCTTCAGAGGAGAAAGTGCTGTTTTGGGCTGGTATCATGTTAAATGATCGCACAGAATTAATTCATGTGGAGGGAACGATGACTGGTGATAGGTATCTTAGAGAGATTCTACTCCTCACGTGAGACTATGGCGCGCAGCTGTTGGCAATTCCTTCGTTTTTATGGACGATAACTCCCGACCTCATAGGACCAGAGCTGTAAATGAGTATCTTGAAACTGAAGGATTCAATCGTTTGAGCTGGCCTGCTCTATCTCCTGACATGAATCCCATAGAACATGCTTGGGACATGCTTGCCAGGGCAGTGGCAGCATGCAGAAATCCACCCAGGAGTGTACAAGAGCTTGTTCATGCGGCCCAAGAAGAATGGCGAAATATTCCTCAACACAATATCAATAATTTGGTAAACAGCATGGGCAGGCGACTTCAAGCTTGCATAAATTCTAGAGGTGGAAATACTCTTCATTAAAAGTTCTCATACAGGTTCTCACTTAACCTTTTCTTTAAAAAGAATCAATTTGTATTTAATTTATTTAATTTCTAAGAATACTTTTTATGTTTAAAGCAAGTTTATTATTGGATAATAAAAATTTTTGACAAATATACACGTTTTTTTTATTGAAACTAATTATTTGATTAATCTCTGATCCATTTATAATGAACACATTTTTTTTTCGGAGATTTAGGGTGATGCAAAACTTTTGAATCTATGTGTAGTAGCACAAGTAATATGGAGTGGTCTAATGAAAAATGTATTGCGTTTGTCGAGGATTATCGCAGTTTTACTTGCCTTTGGAAGGCATCTGATAATAATTAATAAAGACAAATTTAAACGAGGTGATGCCCGCAGCAATATCTGGCGGATAAATATAAACTACCTCTGCAAAAAAGGGTTTACCCAGCATGAAGGCTTTTTTCGTCTTCTCTCTTCCACTTCAACATCATTAACAATAATTGCTACTGCAGCAGCAATTGCAACAATTTTTTAAGCATATATCGACATAAAGAGAGGCACTATCTTTTGAAAAATAAAGGCATAAATGGAAACAACATTTAGGCAAGACGCAAATAGTAAGCACAGTTGCATGCGTTTGTTGTTGCGTAATTGCATGCGTTGTTTAACTTATGCAACTATACGCATGCAATTACGCAACAACAAACGTATGCAACTGTGCCCGCTTTACACCAAAACATTGGCACTTGGGATCCATGGGTTCACATGGGCGCGAGTCCGAATAGGTTTTTTTACTAATTAATATATTCATTAGATGCAATGAATAACCGTTGGATGAATTGGAGTGGCCTATCCCACTGCGACCTTTGCATATCTATTGTGGGCCTCCCTATATTAAGAGCTCGACATCTAGCTTTATTCTTTTTATTAGACTTAATAGCCTGGATACCACCTCTTTTGCGTAGCTTTCTGCCCTCGGTTTTTCTTCTCCGAGTAAGTGAAACCGCACCCTCGCTTGGCCTTCGCACTCAAAGAGTATGTGCTCCGCGGTTTCGTCTCCTTCCTGGCAGAGCCTACATAGGCTGTCATCTGCTAGGCCAATTGTGTGCATATGTTTCCTAAGCCTACAATGTCCGGTCGTTTCTCGACTTTGACATAGTAGGTCGTGTGACAGTTTTGTCGGAAGGCTTTTAAGTAATAATTTAGCGTGCCTTTGTCCTTGGGTTTTATACCACCAGCGCAACGCCTGGTTGTTTATCCATTTGTGGATGCTCTCTTTTCTTAGTCATTTAGCGATTCCACAGGAAGATTCTGGCACTATTATAACCTCCGTTGCTCCCTGCTTGGCTAATTCATCGGGCTTTTCATTGCCTTTTATTCCTTTGTGACCTGGTACCCAGGCTAGGGTCACTCAATTATAACTACCAAGTCTGTTGAGAGTCTTGCGACACTCCCACACCAGATTTGATGTTATCCTATATGAGCGTATCTCATTAAGTGCTGCTTGGCTGTCGCAGTAGATGTCGATTCTTTGGTTATCCACCTCATGTCTCATCAACTCTTCTGCGCAGCATTGCACCGATATTACCTCTGCCTGAAAGATATATGGTTAGAGAGATCGTGATCTTCTCTTGTACCCCATATATTCCGGCTCCTACTCCAGAATCTGTTTTAGAGCCATCAGTGTACCAGTTGGAATTCGCGGTTATAGGAGGCCTTGCTTCCCTAACCTAACCGTTTTATGTGGCTATTTGTTTACTTATGCTAATACTAATAGGAACTGAAAATGCTCTATGTATCATTGAATTATATGCTGCTAATTTATGTGACATGAGATGCTTGGAATTATATGCTATGGTCACATCAGTATGTGTTGAGTTACTTTTCTTCAACTTCCATAGTAAATTTAACGTTTGTAATAGCATCTTTTTTCTATTCATATATTTCAAGTCAATCACAAAATTATCTAGGTCAACATTTGGTCTAGCTAATATATTAAACGTTTGACTATCATAATCCTCCCAGCACGAAATATTGAAAAATTTCGGAAAAAAAAAGTTTTCTGATTTTTTTTCTAATTTGGGAGATCGATAGACTGGTAAACTTTTTTTATATTAATCTACATACTTTATGGTACTTATGAAAAAAATTAGCCGTATTGCTATTTACTTGTAGCTGTTACCCCTATCGTCTGGCCTAATAGTAAATTCATAATTTCATTTTATATCAATTACTTTTTTCCAAATTTGTATTATAATTTCATTGTTCATGAAGTAAATGTCCCTCAAAAAATTCGGTACATTATTCCACCAACAGTGAATTTAAATAAAAATCGTCCTATCTATGTGAATGTAATCCCATTTATTGCTGATTTTATGGACGCCCAGTACACGTATACTTTATTATCCTCAGAATGGCACATAAATATCAATATTATATTTCGCCCCTTCAATAATTCAAAACTTATTTTCCACACACAGAATATACATACATAAATTGATCATTAGAGATTCAACAGGAGAGTAACTAACTTCTACATCTATTTGCAAGCTGGGAAACGAAGTAGAAAATTGGGAGAAATTCCCATCAATCCAATCTTCACCCTAACAACTCTCTAGTAGATTCGTCCTTAGCCCCAAAAACATATTTATTACTTCGAACCCTTCAAAGTTCGAAACAGTGTAAATTTTATCAACTTAAAGTTTTCCTCGACGGATAATAGAGGTGAGTTGAAAATGATAAAAATTAAGAATTTATTCT
>CAJUYH010005647.1:0-22566 GCA_910591685.1 Galerucella tenella | reverse complement strand
CAATTTTGGGAAGGTATTTTGGGAAGCCACATTGTTGGTCCTGTTTTCCTAAATTCAAATTTAAGCGGTGAAGTGTATCTGAAGATGGTACAAAATGCAATTGAGCCGTTAATCCTTGAAATTCCGGAAGATAATCCAGATGAATTCGGCCATCTGGAAATAACATTTCAACAAGATGGAGCTCCTGCACATTATTATGGTGCAGTAAGACGTTACCAGATCTGACACCATTAGATTTTTTTCTATGGGGGTACTTGAAATCCAAGGTTTATACTACGGCACCAGATAGTATTGGCGTTTTGAAAGAAAGAATTATTGAAGAATGCAATGCAATTTCAGCTGACACATTCTTACGAGTACGATAAGAGTTTACTAATAGGATGTATTACTGTCAGGAAGTAGACGGAGCACATTTCGAACACTTGCTATAAGAATCCATTATTGATATTCGATTAATTAAATTTAAAAAAATTATTTCAATAATTTTTAATTATTAAACTCTTTCGAAATCTGTATGTACATTATTATAGTATACTAATAACATTGTACCTTCAATTTTTGTTATTTTTATTTTCATGGTAATTAAATGATTAGGGAAATAATCTTATCCCATATAACTCGATCATCAATCATTAATTTGAATAAATTTTTCAGTTTGGAAGGATTTAAAAAGAATAAAGCTCATCTCGAGCTTAAGTTCTCCGGTTTTATTCAGAACATCAATCTTCGCTCTAAATGAGGTCTTGTTATATTACCCCTGAGTAAAATAACTATAAGTATATCCATTTCTTTTTATTTCTATTGAAAGTTAGGAAGATAAGGAATTCTATCTACAGTATAGAGTCGGAATATTTTTTCATTATGTGCAATAAAATAGGGAAACCAATCTGTATTAAGCTGTCTCTTAAAATGTGAAAGATGTACGTTTTTGTTATCACATGTTACGGAGGAAATAAAGAGAAAATCGCTTGTTGAAATCGTAGTGTCATCTCGGGAACACTTTTTAATGGTAAGGGGCATCTACCAAATTCGACCTTGCACAATTATGCTTTGTATATTTTTTTGTTTCCCTACGTACTCACATAACGAAAATTTTATTAGAAATATGAAAGCTCCGCAACATGTAGGTAGCCAAGCGGTCCAAGCGGATTTTGGTTAACGTACTACTCTATAAGCTTCGTCAGTACTGAACTGGGAGACCGCCGAGACCGGCGATCGTTGTATCAACAATGGAACGGCACGCGACTACCGAAGCAGAGAGACAATGTCAGTCATAGAAGGATAGAAAAGTGAGAGATGGATTTTTATCCGATATTTTAGTGGTAGCAACCGAATTTCAATAAGGAATTGTACGGTCATAAGTAATTTGAGGATTCTGAGATTTTTATATAGTATTCATAAAGCTACAAATTAGACTTCTTATCAATTAGTTTTTCCATTTAATCCATATTTAATTCTTTACAAGGGCTCAAACTTTGCTTAATATGTGTAATTACCTCATGATTCGTATTTTTTCAACAAAATTTGGTTAGCATTTCAAAGTTTTTATTCGATGAGAACTCTAAGTTCAACATTAATCTACATTATATATTTTTTTCTTAATTTTCAATACATCCATTACTTCAAAATTCTTTGCCAAAAATACTTCGATATTTTGTCAAATCGCTGCCGATAGATTCCCCTTAAGATCGCGCCGCAGGTTTCTTTCGTTGTCCGTACGATGGAGAGGGCATAACGCTTGCCATCAAAGTGGCCAAAACGGGTCAAATTAACCGATTACAATTCTGTAAAATTAATTCTACTCCTACCTAACGTAAATCAATTTATAAAAAAACTAATTAATGATATTGTAATATTCATTTTGTTTAAACAATAATTTTGCGAAAAAAACAATTAATAATTAGTGTAGGTGGAAAATTGCGCCGAATTGAGTGCGGAAAAGTATTTTTTCTACGCCCGGGCGTTTTAACCCACTTTCCCGCACGCATTTTAGCTTTGAAAGTGTCACTTTCCCGCACTAGTGCGGGAAAGTAAAATTATGCAAATTTTGACCTTATTAGATAGTTTTTTACTTCGGAAGTTATAACTATTGTTACAACAGATGAATAAATAGTCCATCAAATAAAATCTACATATTTTCTAGCTTTTTGTTGCATTTTTAATTTTTTGAAAATATAAAATAATGAAGATATTTTGATATAACCCTGTACATTCTTCAAAGTAGGGTCACAAAACAACTATCAAACCACCCGGGTTTGATACAAGAAAAATATATCAAATAAAATTCTTTTATTTACGAATCACTTAAAACCGTTGCCGTCATCGTGATCGTCATCTTTATGCGACCTGCAACCGATGCCATCCTCATCGACGTCATCTACTTACCAGTTAACACCAAATAACTCCACTGGACCGGCAATTTTAAGTAATTTACAGAATGCAACAAATTGTGTTTCTAATATTAATATTTATAATAATAATTCATAATAATAATAATAATAGCTTTTGGTTAAAGTTTTGTAGGTACAGTTGTCAGAACCAAACATGAGCCCCGGAAAATATGCGAATCAAAATAAGGTCATCGCAAGCATCCAATCAAGAGCCAATGGTAACGATTGTCCATTAGTAATTGTTAAATATAATCGAAATAATATGACCGAGTGATTTAATCAACATACATCATTTTATTCATTCTGTATCAGTGTTGTCAATGCGAGGATGATTATCCGATTTTTAGACAATTTCACTAATTTGGATCCAATAGTTGTTCGATTATTTTGTACAAGGGATATATAAAATGGCTATTGTTTTTGGGGATTTTCCATATTGACTGGGGTCGAAGACTTTATTTAGATAACCAATGTGTACTTTTGGTAATTTTGACAAATTCTGATAATCTAAATAGTAAGTTCGGGTAATTTTCACTTTTGCATCGGCAACACTGGACTATAACCAGTTCATATTTTGTTGCTTTCCATAGAAACTTGACCCTTCTTTTTCATGACATTAATACAGTCATGTAATTTGAAAATATAGACATTCAGGGCAAACGGTAGTTTTAGTTTTGGTCCAATATAAATTTTTTTATTAATATTTAGAGTTACATTTTTAGCAAGTTTCACTTTGTTTACATATCTCTTAATAGTTGACATTTATGGTATCGATATTTGGCTATCGATTCAAAATATTGAATTGTTGCTACAAAAATACAACTACAGCGCCATGAACACGCCCACCAGGGCTCACGTTTGCGTCTGCCAACTGTATTTATGTTGAAATAAAATAACTTTTGAAAAATGGGTTGGTATACTTTTTTGTATATACGGTCGTAGAAAAAATAATGTTCCTAACTCAAGCGTAAAGTGTCTTTCCCGCCCTTGACCGCTTGCCCGAACTCCGCTTCGCGTCGTTCGGGTCAACTGCAGTCGCGTGCGGGAAAGTATCACTTTCCGCACTAGTTAGGAAAATAACTATTTATTAATAGATATGATCGTTACAAAGAATGTAGCAAATTTTTAGATTTGACCAGAGCTGCCTGCCAGTCTTATACAGGGTGGGGCACTATGAACGAACTATTCTCTGGCGTCTTAATGGCAAATAAAATTAGAAAAAATTAGACGTAGAATTGAGTAGGTTACTTAGGAATATAATTTAAAAATATTTTGGAATATACAGGGTGCTCCAAAAAAGCGTGCCGTATCAAAGTTAGGTTCCTTTAAATGGAACACCCTGTATTTTAGCACATTTTTGAATTGCACTATTAAAAATATTGTAAGTTCATTCATATTTCCCTATACCTATCTAGTTCAGTTTCCAGGATAAATCGATTTTACATAATTTGTAGACCCTCCTAAAAAATACAATAACTTCAAAATAAAAACGAATAGCCACATTTGCTTCACACCATCTCACTAGAAGCTTTTAACATTCTGTTTCCAATATTTACTGATATGCTATCATATACAGGGTGTTTTTAATATGACAGTATAACTAACCATTTAATACAAAAATTTCTGGCTTGATTTAAAATGGAACACCCTGTATCTGTTGGGTCTGTTGAACGTGGGAATTTATTACTTTTCAGTTGGTATTAGGGTTGCCTATATCTAACTCTGATAGTTCTCGAGAAATTTTAAATTTGTTTTTTAATATTCAATTACCTGCTGACATCTAGTTACCTATGACGTGATATTCCGATGCTACAGTACTAAACGTACACGATGCACTTGTGCCTCAATCACCATTAAGTACTGCTAGAAGTATAGTTTCTACGTGTGCCAATATGACAAAAATCAACAATTTACAGACTTCTTAGAGGAAGATACGGTGTAAAGTTGACTGATAGTGTAAAAATAGTATATTATTTAACGAGCGGTAATGTAGGTCATAACTCACGCAGATGAAGTTTGTAATTCATCAAGTGAGTTATGACCATTACCGCTCGTTGAATACTATACTTTATCTACGACTATAACAATAAATCCTAAGACACAAGTACAGACAAAAACTTTATTAACAAATCTTAATAGGTACCTATAACATTGCTTTAAAAACTTTAGTTGTGATTATTCATTTTGTTTATTAATAAAATTAACAGTAAAGTTTGAACAACCAGTGAACTGAATATTTGGGACCGAATTATGGAAGTTTATTGTTTCTTTTTGTGTTTGTTGCATATATGTTGATGATGTAGGTACTGGTTGAGGTGTTATAGAACTGTATATTCTATTTGCGGTATCTTTCTTATTTTTTTCGGAATCATCAACGTACCCCTCAGCCACAGTAGTTGATCGCCAACCGCCATGTCGTTTCAGTGACGTTATATCCAGCATCTACTAATAAAGTTGCCGATGAGCGGCGAAAACAATGCCCTGTATATAAATTACAGTCGGGTAATTTTAAAAATGTAGCAATGTCTTTCCCCATTGCTCCAAATTTATTAATGCCAATTCTTTGTGAATGATATTTTCCATTTTGATATTTAAAGAATAATATCGTTTGCGATATATCGGTAGGACGAAGATTTAAATATTTCTTAACTACGGTATAAAAGTTTCCCGTAACAGTGAATTTTCTGGCAATTTTTGTTTTTGTATTTGGTACACTGACCATAAAAATAGATCCATGATCTTCTAAATCTGTAATTTGCATAGAGTATAATTCTGCTGCACGACAAGCACCCATAATGCCCATTATTAAAGCAACCTAAAATAAATTATATAATGATAAAAACGATTGAATTATTGTGAAATCGATCTACCTTTGTCGCCAGATATTTCTCATCAGGAGCTTCATTTATGAAATTATTAAGTTGTTCTGGCGTAAATGTTTTTGCCTTTTTAGCTACATGTTTCTCTGATTGACGTTTAAGAAACGCACGTAATTTTAAATAATTCTCTATATTGATTCCATTATTTATGTTGAGTGTGCTTCTTAGCATGGAGTAGAAAGTCCATAGAGACGATGCTTTATATTTAGTGCTAAGTTCAGTAAAATATGCCAAAAGTACGTTTTCTGTAAACGATGACCTAATGTCCTTACTGCTACACCAATCTTGAAAATTTTTGTATACACTTCTATATTTGTTTTGGGATTTTTCAGGCAATAAATTCTGTATGGTAACATTAGCTATTTGTCTTATTTCTGGCGGTGTACATAATAATTCATCTTCACTATCTGAATTCATCTTTTTCAGCACAAAATTCACAATAATAAGAATTCGGTATTAACTTAATTTGAAAACGTCAAAATTAATCAAGTGTCACAAGTGACATTACTCCCCATCCGGCTTGTGCTTGTACAGAAGTACAGAGTACAGAGCCACGTTGATATTTGGTTCGTAAATACCTTCAAGAATTTCCGATTTATTATAGTGAGTTATTAGCAGTGAGTTATTATAACTCACGCTGTTCGTTTACAGATACTATAACCTGCTTAAAAGCAGTTGAATAATTAGTATATAATATAATAGGAGTAGATAAACCTTTTTAAAACAGATACTTCTCGATTTCGAGATAAACACTTGTACTAAATTATTTAGGATCCCCTCGGGATCACTAAACCTAGCTCTGTTGCTGGCACAAACGTCTTGTTACTTTGCTATTGGCAATAAAAGTGGAAGTTTCTCAATCTTTCCATCACTGTATACCTTCTTCAATCATTTTCCTCGCCATTCCTGATAAATTAACCAATGATCTGTCTTAAAACGTCATATTATAATTGCGATGTTGTCAGATTGTCAGGATAATCTTATTTCTAATAGTTTCTTCTCTTCGTATTTTAAGTTTACGCACCATTTTTTTTATTTTACCATTAAAAAATATTATAATTGAATACCAAAAAAAAAGTTTTGTTCCTGTGCTCTGACTAAAGCTTACAGAATGGTATATTGTGCAATGAGTGAGAAAAGTACTTTTCCCACATGTTGCACACTATACTTTTTCTACAACTGCACACATTTGAAGAATACAAGTAAAGTAACTAAGGTTAGCAAAACAAAAATAACACTAAAGTATCCCATCTCTAAACTGTTAAATAATTTTGTTCAAAATTATAGTTGATGGTGAAATTTGTACAATTTTGTATGGTCAAACCCGGATCGTCATTTTTTTTCATTAAATTCTCTGTTATTAGAAACTACCCTTTCGAATTTAAAAACTTCTCATAATAATCTGACAGTTTTGAGACAACTATATATTTAAAGATGAGAGTAGCACACTAAGTTTTTGTCGATTTTATTTGATTCTCCATATAAATGTATGTGGCGTGGGCAGAGTCGTAAGAAATAATATTTCTCACAGTATGAGCAATATTTGGTTTTGAAATTAAGTAAGCTATGAGAAATACGTCACTTTTCATAGCAGTTGTAGAAAATAGCTATTTACCTAACATGTTTTTCCGCACGAGTCTGCCGTTCACCGGACGACGCGTAGCAGAGTTCGGTGAAGCAGCCGAGTGCGGAAAAACATTTTCCGCAAGTGTTAGGTACAATAGTTTTTCTACGAGCGTGAGGAAAGTCAACAGAACTAATCAAAAGTTGAGGTATTTTTATCTGATTATTTTTTTCACTTGTCAAAATCTGACATTTTGGTGGTTTTAACCAATAGCAATACATTATTCTAGCCAATCATTCGGTATTATACTGATAATTCTGCTTCCTCATCGATAAAACCTTGTTTACATCGAAACG
The DNA here is from genome assembly GCA_910591685.1 of Galerucella tenella. Taxonomy (NCBI): domain Eukaryota; kingdom Metazoa; phylum Arthropoda; class Insecta; order Coleoptera; family Chrysomelidae; genus Galerucella; species Galerucella tenella. Next base: position 15,377 of record CAJUYH010005647.1, on the reverse strand, counting down.
TCAAAATTTTACTTTGAACTTGTCATTATTGACAACTAAAAGTGCTTCGAAGTTTATTGAAACTAAACACAAACCGATTGAGTGCCATCACCCAAGAGAATATTGAACATTCAGGTAATACAAAACTTTAAATTGTTGAAAAAAATAATCTTCCCAAATACAACTCGCTCTTCAAATTTTATCACATAATTTTTTATTTTCATCACTCAAACTTGTTTATTTGAGGCAAAATCATTCAAACAAACCGAATTTAGATAAAATCCCTCGTCCTAACGGACTCGTGATTTTATCAATCGGTTTGTTTTCATATTTTTGCCAAATAAACAAGTTTTCGTGGAAAAGAAAAAATTATCGATAAAATTTGAAGCACTCGTGGTATTACCTTTGATTATAAGTGCTTATAGTTTATTTAGAAACATATTTTATTAAATTATTGATAAATTAAACATAAAGTAAAATATTATTAACAATAATAATTACATGTCAAAATCTAATACCTAATTATTTATATTATAATTTATTGTAAAAGTACAATTATTTGCATTACTTAAATTTATAGCAGATGCTAGTTGCTTGTTGAATGACTGTAATTTTGGATCTGTTGCACTTTGTTTCCACACGGTGCGGAGAATTATTTCTACACGGTGCGGGAAAATTTAATTTTCCACACTAAAATGTGTATGGAAAATTCAATTTTTCGTCCGCTGGTAGAAAAAATATATTCTACAGTAATTTTACAGAGTTTTCTGAAAAAAAGTGACACAAAATGGGAGAAGAAGGTTTGGTTGGAGTGGGTTTGGTTGAATTAGGTTTGCTATTCCAGTACTGAGACTCTGCACAATATATAATTCAACTGATCGCTCTCTACAGTACTATTATCACTATTATCTCAGTCGACAGATGTCAAAAGCCTCACTCTGTATACTGTCTTATTTTATTCCTGACCTATTACTATGTAATATATTGGAGTTTTTATGATTATGATAATAATTGTTAAATTATCTTTAACAACTAATGCCGCGCGTCTCGGTTAACCAACTAATCTCTCGACAGTAATGAAACTCTTCCCACATCGGTGTGTAATATACCATTATTCACAACCATATATGTAACGCTGTCATTACTAACGTCATTAAAGGTTGGAAAGTGTCATATTACACACCTCTATTTAACACATTGATAATAGTATATTATTAAACAAGCAATTTATGATAGCCATTATTCACGCTGGGTGACGTTGCGAGGGGCGCAAGTCACCCGAGTGAATATTGGCCATAAATTGCGAGTAGAATACTATACTTTGTCCACGACCCTTGATTTCTTTATTAAATAAAAGTCAACTAACCTCCAGTTCATGAAGTTATAATATGTAAACATATAGTTATCTTTCGATTTTTCTGGCAGCAGTCCTATAGTCGTTAATTTCGCCGATTTTTTTTATTTCAGTTGGTGTACAAGAACGTTCATTTCCACTATCCGAATTCAATGAATTCATCGTTGCAGTAATATAGCAAGTTCGTAACAATTTGGTATTACTAACGTCAAAATTAAATAATTTGACAAATATAGAGATGGGCGATACCGTGTAAAGTATCAATACATATATATTGTTTTGAAATACTTAATACTAGAAAATGTCGTTATGAAAAGTATCAATACTAAAGATTTCGATATTTTATCGATACGATATATTCCAGAAACAAATTTCCTGAACAAAATACACAGATTTAAAAGTTTATTTCATATTGTACCCCCATCTCTAGTCGTGAATTATGAACCATAATACACTCCAGTGTATTATGAACCATAATTCACTTTAGTAGATATATGGGTACCATATACCTTTTGTTAGGAGGTAAAATATCGACTTATTATTAGGTGGTCGTGGACAAATATTATAATACCTATTTATGGAGGGGTACAATCCATCAATTCTTCGTCGGAGGAGATTTTTCTGATATTATTCGCGAACTTAATAGCCATATCCGACTTTATCTGACATTTATTTATATTGGTGACAGTAGTTGTCAAATATAATATTTTAGGTGTGTTCAGAACGAAACAAAGATTTATTTATTTTGATCGGGATATGATGGTTGTGAATAAAATAGTATACAAACCTCGGTAGGAAGTTTCATTCCTGTCTCGAGTTAATAGCTAACCTCTCGACAGTAATGAAACTCTTCCCACCTCAGTGTGTAATATACTATTTCCTCCCTAGAGAGCAAAGTGTGTACTTCCTATAGGGGTAGGAGGACAAATATGTTTCTTATATTGATGAATTTTTAATGATCAATGGGTAAGATGACCTACCACTTCTAACTTAAGTTTTTCTGATTAACGATAAGCCTTAACTGAGAATGAAATAATTTTTTACCTGTTGGGATAGCTGGGTCATGTCGACGGGGGTGACACGTTTGAGAGCGGATAGCTTTTCCAAACGCTCTCTGGCTTGTTCTTCGACAGCGATAACAAAGGCATCTTGAACCTTGGTCGCACACAAATCCAAATCCACAGCTGAAACAAAACAAAAAAATTAATATAAACTAAATGAATTGATAATTTGTTTTCATGTCTCGTTATTTATTGCATTTGAAGTTTACATGATACACGTAATACAAGTTTACCCAAACAAATAATATATATTCTGTTATTGAAGAGTGTGCATAAAATTCAAAACAATTATGAATTAAAAGTGATTTGTATATACTGCATGTGATGAAATTATGTGAAATATATACATAATACACATAGATTCAAAAGTTTTGCATCACCCTAAATCTCCGAAAAAAAATGTGTTCATTATAAATGGATCAGAGATTAATCAAATAATTAGTTTCAATAAAAAAAAACGTGTATATTTGTAAAAAAATTTTATCATCCAATAATAAACTCGCTTTAAACATAAAAAGTATTCTTAGAAATTGAATAAATTAAATACAAATTGATTCTTTTTAAAGAAAAGGTTAAGTGAGAACCTGCATGAGAACTTTTAATAAAGAGTATTTCCACCTCTAGAATTTATGCAAGCTTGAAGTCGCCTGCCCATGTTGTTTACCAAATAATTGATATTCTGTTGAGGAATATTTCGCCATTCTTCTTGGGCCGCATGAACAAGCTCTTGTGGATTTCTGCGTGCTGCCAATGCCCTGGCAAGCATGTCCCAAACATGTTCTATGGAATTCATGTCAGGAGATAGGGCAGGCCAGTTTAAACGATTGATCCCTTCAGTTTCAAGATACTCATTTACAGCTCTGGTCCGATGAGGTCGGGCGTTATCGTCCATAAAAACGAAGGAATTGCCAACAGCTGCGCGCCATAGTCTCACGTGAGGATGTAGAATCTCTCTGAGATACCTATCACCAGTTATCGTTTCCTCCACATGAATTAATTCTGTGCGATCATTTAACATGATACCAGCCCAAAACATAGCACTTCCTCCTCTGAAAAGCGGCACGGGGCGAGCATGGGCAAGCTGAGCAACTCTCGTTGGATCCCGCCACACACGTATTCGATGGCTATCTTGTACCAAACAAATCCTTGTCTCGTCAAAAAAAAACACCGAATTCCAAAATTCTTCAGGCAAGGCCGCGTGTTCTTGAGCCCACTGTAGTCGGCTCTGTGCTCAGGTTGTAGTCTGGGCACTCTTATTGGTCGGCGACACCTCAAACCTGTCGCAAGTATTCGTCTTTGTAATGTCGAGATCGATACTTGAACTCCCAACATATTTATGTCTCATATCTCTTTGGAGTGCTGGTATTGCCATGGTCGAGTTTCTTCGGATAGTTAAGTGGATATAGCGGTTCTGCCGCTGATTAGTAACACGCCTTCTACCGCTTCTAGGTCTATCACGAAGAGAATTGGTCTGGAGATACCGGTTCCATACACGAGACACATCACTTTGCCAAACGCCAACTCTGTTTGCCACGAACCTTTGAGAATTACCTTCTTCAACTAAAGCCACTATTCTTGCACGGTCAATCTCACTTATGACTTGACGATTCATGTTTGCACTTAAAATCGTAAAAATCAAATGCCTTGAATGTTAAAATGATCGCAATAAAAATGTTATCTTACAAAATTGCTAATAATACAGGATGCTTTCTGTAATCGTACATTCAAAATAAATGTGAATGCGCCAATAGGTGTGTGTGCAGTGCGACATAAAATTGCCCATATCTCTTAAACCGTTAATGTTATCGAGATGTCACAAGAGGACTTATTATCTCTAAAAATGTTCACAAAAGCCAATTATTGCATTTACAACTGAAAAAAGTTTTGCTTACAAAAAAATGACGCATCCACCATTTAATTTATTCGGTACCTGAGTTCACAAGTATGTTGTAGACTTGTATATAACGCCAAAAAGTGTGCAATTATGGTGTTCATTAACGGTTAAAATATTACCGATATCCAATCAGCCATTTGATAATAATTGTAAATAAAAAACCATTTTTCATTCCCAACTTTAGAGCCCTATAGTTCGTTAACGAAGAGCGTAAAGAAAAAAGTTCATATGAAATACCATCATTATTTTTAGCCTTTCTATCAACTCCCAAGTTTTTGGTACGAACTCCTGGGACACCCTGTATAAGAATATCACTTTTTTATCCTTGGACCTATTATTGCACACGGCAGCATTGACCGCTCCCGGACTATATCTACATGTATTATAACACCGTACACTAACTACCGACAAGTAAATTCACTTGCGTCGGAACGTTTGAAAATTTTGATACATCTTTTCTCTGACGCCTTACACGTCTGTTATCATAATACAACATTCAATACACGATTTAAACTAGCCAGAACTCGCCAGACGATAGGAGGGGTAAGGAAATTTTCGGTAACCCATAAATCGACGAAGTGAATTTACTTGTCGGTAGTTAGTGTACGGCGATTATAATTTGAATAGTATCCCAATAGTATCACATAATGACTGGCCACAATTAGGACAGAGGTTGACTCTCAAGTTTATGTTTAAAAAGAATAAGCCTCGTGTATATTAATAAATATTTATTGTCTCTCTCGGCACGTCTACTTAGTTTGTTGTAATAACTCAAGGTTATGTTTACTAATCAATTAATAATTAAGCCTTGGAATTATTATACAAACTGAGTGTTGAATATTATGTTAGGATTCACTTACTCTAATTTCACTTTCATTCTTTGAAACTTGTTTGAATGTACAGGGGTTTTTCAAATGACAAATGACAACGTTTGCGTGTAGATACCTCTCGTAAATTTGGACAAAATGATTCTGAGGATTTATTGGTCCAGCATATTTACTTTTCGAAATACGGAGTGTTAAAGTTTTGAAAAATTAAATGATAAATTGATGAACTTAAAAATAGATAATAACTTAAAAATAGATAAACAAATCGATTTGACATTTGGCAAATTGTTTTTAAATGTAGAAGGGCATATTTTGATGGAGAAGCATGTTTCAGTTCTTCATCAAGTGGTGTACATTTGGAATAATATGTCACTTTTCCCTTTTTTTTATAATGGAACCTTGATTGAAATTGTTAAATATTGTTCGAATAAAGGTTTTGACGATACAAAGTACTCCTGTCAGATCAATAATTGCCATGGTAACTTTAAAAAACGCGCGTGTTTTAAAGTTCGATTCAAACACGCTGAGGCGTGCTTTAAATAGGTAAAATGGTTCACCAATGAAAAAAGTTTATTTTCTCTCTGATCTAATATATTAATTAATTTTTATAGCGATTTATATATAAACAGAAACTTTTATTCTAACATTTAATATTTATTCAATATTTTTCAAAAGTTACTGACGAAACATCAAGTAATAATAACTGAATTTTTTTCATTATAATTATTATACCTAAAAGTAAATAACGGAATAGACTAGTTTGGTTGATGTATAGCATGAAAGACACTTTTGTTACACGTTGACCAATGTGTGTGAAGTATGTTCCAAGATTATATAAAACAGTTTTAAATAAAATATTACATAATGATCGGGTTTTGAACAAGTTCTGGTTTTAATGTAATAAACGCGGCAACGTAGCTTAGGTTCGGTGACCCGGTCGTGATTTTTCTTCAGATACTGGCTGCTGATGGCCCAGAGTGTAACTGTATTTCAAGAATCTCAACTTTTCCAATTTGTTGTTCATATGAGTTGCTATTTAATTAATTATTAAACTGATATATAATATTATGTAACATTTGCAGATACATGAAAATATAGTCAACAAATGAATTTTGTGGTAAACGTACAATCAGTTAATAGAACTCCTAGGTATTTTCAATTGAACTAAGTATATATATTCCTACAGTTGAAGTGCGGTCTGCGAAAGATAATAAATCGAACACTAGAATTATATAAACCAATATTGGAAGTTGGTTAACATTACCACTATTATAATATACAGAGATATATACAGTGTGGAAACCACTTATGGAATAAAATTCTTTATGTCATTATTTTAGGAAATTATAAAAAATGCCGAGACACGTCAACTTTTGAATAAAGTTGTGCGTTATGTAAACATAAATTTAAATGTACAGGGTGATTCACGCAAGTATGCCATAGTCGGTGTTGTTTTTTTTAAATGAAACACCCTGTATATTTGCATATTTTTGAAATCCTCTTAATGAACCGATTCCAACAAACTAAATAATGTATGGTAAATTATGAATTATACAGGGTGATATTTCAAAATTAATAATTTATTACACTTGGAAATATTGGTACTTTTTTAAATTAGCTAAATATGGATTTATCAAAAATCTAAACTAACTAATTATTAGAAGTTTTTGTATATTGAACAAAACCTGCTACGTCCATGAATTTTATCATAAATACCTAAAAATTGTCTAAAAACGCCAATAATTAGATAAATTCGGTAAATAATGTGGATTGTTTTAAATCGGTAAATAATGTGGATTGTCTTCTATTCTGTCAGTTGTTCATGTGTTGACAGTTTATACTGAAAAAGTAAAATCTTTGTCAAACACTCTTTTCTTGTCGACAAAACAATGAAATATTTAACTGAGACACATCGAATTGAGATTTTAATGATGATCGGGTACGGGGATAACTGCAGAAGTCAAGTTGAAGTGGCAAACTTATTTAATCACAGGTATCCCGAATTGCCTAATATTTCACAAAGTACTGTGTCTAAAATTCATGCACAATTCAGAGAACTTGGACATGTCAAACCATTGAAAAGAAAACCACACTTCGTTGAAGATGATGTGAAAGTGGATATTTTATTAAGTGTCGAAGAGAATCCAACTTTAAGTACGCGTCAAATTGCCCGTGAAAATAATGTTACTCGTACAACTGTTCTAAGATGTCTTTATAAAGAAAAACTTCATCCCTACAAATTAACTTTTGTGTAGGAGTTAACAGAAGATGATCCAAAGATCGTAGAACGGATTTCTGCGGAAGATTGATGAATAAGCTGAGCAGAAATGAGATAACTCTTGGTACCATTCTTTTTTCTGATGAATCAACATTCACATTGAATGGGGAGGTAAACCGACAGAACTGTAGATATTGGTCAGCAGAGAATCCTAATTCGATGCGTGAGACACATACTCAGTACCCTCAAAAGGTGAACGTTTGGGCCGGTATCATAGGCGACCATTTTATTGGTCCTATATTTATAGATGAAAATTTGACAGCTGAAAAATATTTGAATATGCTCAGAAATGAAGTTATTTCTGCGTTGGCAAACTTATATCCCAACGCAATAGATCCTAGCTTACCGAATGAAAATGTTTGGTTCCAGCAAGACGGGTTAACACCCCATTAAGCTTTAATGGTAAGAACTTATTTACATGAAATCTTCCCCAATAAATGGATTGGATGAAAAGGTACTATTGAGTGGCCAGCTAGATCGCCAGACCTTACGCCGTTAGATTTTTTTCTGTGGGATTATCTCAAGAACAAAGTATGTGCAACACAACCAACTAGCATTCTAGACCTCAAAGACAGGATAACTATAGAAATACGGAATATTTCACCTCAAACTTTAAACAAAGTTGAGGAGGAGTTCTATAGGAGACTGTGATATTGCCAACAACTAGGTGGAGAACATTTTGAGCATTTATTTTAATGTATTAAAATCAAATACATCAGGTATTTTATGTATGTGTTTAATAACTGTAAAAATAAAAATTTCACCCTGTATAATTCATAATTGACCATATATTATTTAGTTTGTTGGAATCGGTTTATTAAGAGGATTTCAAAAATATGCAAATATACAGGGTGTTTCATTAAAAAAACAACACCGATTATGGTATACTTGCGTGAATCATCCTGTACATTTACATTTATGTTTACATAACGCACAACTCAATTCAAAAGTTGACGTGTCTCGGCATTTTTTATAATTTTCCAAAATAATGACATAAAGAATTTTATTCATGTTCATTATCAACCGTTTCATTCACTAAAGGTTTTTTCTGTAGTATACAGGGTGTCCTGTAAATTAGAGGCATGATAGATCGTTGAGAAATATTCAAAATACCCAAACACAATTTTAGTATTGTTATTAAATTTAATAAACCATAATTAAGTTGTCTGAAGAGAATTGTGTGATGGCTGAATCAGTTGAGGTAAACTGGTACTAACTCTTGATAACACGGAATGTTTAATTCCAAACAATGAAAATAATAAGGAAATATCAAGAGTAACAGTTACTTTTGTATAATAAGTGACATACATTTGCAATAATATAACGTAACATGGAAACACGTAATCCTCAGCTTCGAATATCCACACAATCCAGAACTTTATATAAAAGAGATAAGCTCGTAAACAAAGTATAATACACTGTTATGCATGTCATAGTAACACGTGAAGCGTTTACACGGTAAGGATGAATATAGGCAATAGGTAAAACCACAGAAGGATGCCATAATGTTGCACTGTACATGCATCAACTGGCGACAATTTCATAGGTATTGTTTGGATAGAAATGAGAATGATATTTCCGTACAGCAGCCTAACGGAATTCTGAGCAGCAGTGTGCTGTGAATAATAAGCAAAATATAAGTGAAATATGATTGGAAATAGTTATTTGTATACTAAGGTCGCAAAATGCTTTTTCGCGTTCCGAGAGAGAGATTATCGCCGAGGCCGCTCCGGCCGAGGCAAGATAATCTCGAGTTCGCGAAAACATTTCGCGGCCATAGTATACACAATATTTTTCGTGCAACCGTGAAAATTACATAATTTCAATAAACATTATGTCTCTTTAGAAAAGACAGTTAGTTTTTGATTCGAAATACATTGTTATTGTCATATTTCAGAAATGTCAAATGCTGTAGTGGCGTTCAGTTTGCCGGCAGTCACTATGAGAACGGCCGTAAAATTTTTTGTCGGCCGTCACTCTGGGTAACGGCCGCAAAATATCATTCTCTGTTGCGGCTGCAAAATGCTTGTTTTGCGTCCGGTTGCACGAAAAAATTATTCAAGATGAAACCAGCCATTCTGAATGTAAATTCTTGAATGTAAACTGATTTATGATTTGAATTTTTTTAAATTTTGTTCTCAAGAAATGAAAAATAAATATCTTGTATCCCTTTATTTGAATTCCACAGGTAATGAAGTCCTGAGAACTAACTTGACATCTACAGGTTTGAAATCAGTTATGCACGAAGCCTCGCTATTCAAAACACTTGGTAGGTACCTATTTTTTCCATAATATAAATTCCAAGAGTTTTTTAATAGGCATGATGACTGATTTTGAAAAACTGCTCCACGATGTTCTCACATTATATACTTTATCTACAATAAATGTTATTTCTGTTAGAAAAAAAGTTTTTAAAGGAAAAATTCAACACATTTTAAATTATACGCCAAAACACTAGAATAGTAATGGCGTCTGTCTATAACATCATCAATTCGTAAATACTATTATCTATAGGTGATCTGTGTCGATAGGTTATCTATGACTTGTGTCCTGTGGTAAAGTCGTCAAAGTCAAGCCTTAGACAGATTATACTCATAGATTCAAAAGTTTTGCATCACCTTCTTCGGATGCGAAGAAATTTTTTTGCGCTAACAATTTTTTTTTGGCTTGTTTATCAATGTTCACCATTTCTATATGTTCCATATTTTCTGCAATATACAGATGTTTACAGTTTTTTTTTTGTAAGATAACATTTTAGTGCGATCATTTTAACATTCAAGGCATTTCATTTTTACGATTTTAAGTGCAAACATGAATCGTCAAGTCATAAATAAGATTGACCGTGCAAAAATAGTGGCTTTAGTTGAAGAAGGTCATTCTCAAAGGTTCGTGGCAAACAGAGTTGGCGTTTGGCAAAGTGATGTGTCTCGTGTATGGAACCGGTATCTCCAGACCAATTCTCTTCGTGATAGACCTAGAAGCGGTAGAAGGCGTGTTACTAATCAGCGGCAGAACCGCTATATCCACTTAACTATCCGAAGAAACCCGACCATGGCATTACCAGCACTCCAAAGAGATATGAGACATGTGTTGGGAGTTCAAGTATCGATCTCGACATTACGAAGACGAATACTTGCGACAAGTTTGAGGTGTCGCCGACCAATAAGAGTGCCCAGACTACAACCTGAGCACAAAGTTCGCCGAATACAGTGTGCTCAAGAACACGCGGCCTTGCCTGAAAAATTTTGGAATTCGGTGTTTTTTCCGACGAGACAAGGATTTGTTTGGTACAAGATAGCCATCGAATACGTGTGTGGCGAGATCCAACGAGAGTTGCTCAGCTTGCCCATGCTCGCCCCGTGCCGCCCTTCAGAGGAGGAAGTGCTATGTTTTGGGCTGGTATCATGTTAAATGATCGCACAGAATTAATTCATGTGGAGGGAACGATGACTGGTGATATGTATCTCAGAGAGATTCTACATCCTCACATGAGACTATGGCACGCAGCTGTTGGCAATTCCTTCGTTTTTATGGACGATAACGCCCGACCTCATCGGACCAGAGCTGTAAATGAGTATATTGAAACTGAGGGGATCAATCGTTTGAACTGGCCTGCCTTATCTCCTAACATGAATCCCATAGAACATGCTTGGGACAATCTCGCCAGGGCAGTGGCAGCACGCAGAAATCCACCCAGGAGTTTACAAGAGCTTGTTCATGCGGCCCAAGAAGAATGGCGAAATATTCCTCGACAGAATATCAATAATTTGGTAAACAGCATGGGCAGGCGACTTCAAGCCTGCATAAATTCTAGAGGTGGAAATACTCTTTATTAAAAGTTCTCATGCAGGTTCTCACTTAACCTTTTCTTTAAAAAGAATCAATTTGTATTCAATTTATTTAATTTCTAAGAATACTTTTTATATTAAAGCAAATTTATTATTGGATAATAAAAATTTTTGACAAATATACACGTTTTTTTTATTGAAACTAATTATTTGATTAATCTCTGATCCATTTATAATGAACACATTTTTTTTTCGGAGATTTATGGTGATGCAAAACTTTTGAATCTATGTGTATCTACATTGTGTGTTTAATTGCAAGGGTTGACTTCACCATAGAATAATTCACCCACAATATTTAAGAATTCATCTTTTTACAAAGGTCTAGGATGTATGAAAGAGTACTCGTGTTTTTACTCTTTTTTTACTCAAAAGTCCATTAAACGTTCATATGCGTTTTAGTAATTTTCTTTTTATTTATTTGGCGATAATTATAAAGCAGTATTTATTGCCTCAACCAGCTCTGGAGGAGTCCAAGAAATGGAAAATTAATCATCCCTCATCTTTATATTTCACAGAACATCAGCAATTTGATTTATTCACAACCATATATGTAATGCTGTCATTACCAACGTCATTGAAGGTTAGTAAGTGTCATATTACACACCTCTACTTCCCGCCCTCATCGATCATGGTGACCACCTTAGTCTCGGAATTGTAAAAATTTTTCCCAAATATCTACTAGGATTTGCAAGATATTGGACTTTATCGCATTAATGAATCCCCTGTATATGTACGAATTCTAAATCATCCTGTAAATGAACTTGGAGTCAAGGCTAACTGGATGCTGCGGTACCGCCAGACCTGGTAAATACTTTCAGAGAGCAACCTCTCCGACCACTTCTCTTGTATTGTTGTTGACTAAACGATTCGAACGACTCATTTGCTTTCTTAGAATGTTATGTCATACTTTTTACGATCAACGGCTGATTTCTAATATGATTCTGGATAATTGAGTTATTTATCTTTAAATATCTTCTGTAAGTTCCTTGTGGCATTACTTATTCTTTTTTCTCTTATTCTTTTGGGAATCAAACCACAATAATGTTTTTTATTTTTTATTTCTACGTTTAACTAGTAATAAAATTAATAAGATAATTTTTGGTCCCTATCTGACACAACGAAAAAATATGACAACTAGACAATCAATAATATTTTGAAGTTTAAGACTACAAAACTTTGTTGTCAAATTTTATTAAGGTCCATTCATAGTAGATCACACCTCTGGTGAAATGTGAAATAAAATATTTTATTTTATGACATTCTAACGATATGATAGTCTACTAGAAATGGAATCCAGTGAAGTGCACGTCCCAGGAACGGTTTTTATTGGGATAGCGCTTTTTTAGCTTATTTTGGAAATGTTAATAAAACGCGTTTCTTGATAGTTTTTTTGTGTATGATCATTTTTGTTTTCAAAACATGTATAACTCAGTTTGGTGATTTTGTGTATTGAAGTGTGTATCGATTAACAACTATTCCAATGCAATGATAAATCATAAGAAAACCTGGATAAAAACTTATGATGCTATCCTGATAACGCAGGTAATTGATTATTGGAAATTTCTCTTTCTAACATTGGTAACCAAATTTGACTACATTCGGCTGAAATACTAGCTACACATTTATCTGTATTTAGTTGTATTAAAGCACTTTCTTTGATTTTTCGTCTTTTATTATTGGACTCTTTCAATATTATTTTTGTCGAATCCCATTGAATTTTATGCCCCTCTTCCCAAGCATGTTTACAAATACCTGACCTAAAGAACTCCCTATCTTTGATATATTTTTTATGTTCACTCATTCGGACTTTCAATGGTCTAGATGTTTCACCAAAATAGAATTTGTCGCATTCACAAGATATTTGATATATGCAATTTTTTGAAGATTGTTCTTCATTTTTGGTTTCGTTTTTGTTAAGATAGATCTCAAAGTATTGTTAGATTTAAAGCTGGTTCGAATATTAAATTGATTACCAATTTTTTTAATTCTTTCTGACAAACCCCTAACATACGGTATTGTCAAGTTTTTGAAAATTATATTAGCTGAATTATTAATATTATTGTTATTATTATGGGGTATTAACAATGAGCCTTTCTCTATATTCTTGATTTCTTTATTTACAAATTCTACCGGGTAATTATTGGCATTTAAAACATTTTTCAGTAGAGTTTTCTCCTTTGTGAAATTATTTTCATTAGAACAAATGATTCTGGCCCTATCGTATAAAGATTTTACTACCCCTTTTTTAAAGCTTATGGCATGATTTGATTCCACCGATGCTATATTAAAATTCTATGCAAAGCTGGTATTCACGGAGCTGGCGATCTACTTGAATTTGTTCGGATAAATTTTTACTATTATTTCCATAATTTTTTTTTGCGCGATTGATCTTTTTTGTTTATTTACAGCATCGGTTGTCAGGACGGTAGTTTGTGTTTACTGTTTTTTAAGTTTAACACGTCGTAACAAGTGATTTACTTACCGTTTAGACGTCGAAAAGCAAATTTCACCAAAATGCAAAATATTTTTTAAATTGATCGATAAGTATAAATGTCACTTTTGAAATTTCGTTCATTTCGAAGAAATTTAAATTATATTATTCGGAATTTATTTTAATACGATCGCGCAAAAAATTGTATAAGCATCTCGAACGTTAAGGGTAATTACAACGTTTGCATGTAGATTCTTCTCGTAAAATTGGACAAAATGATATGAGGATTGAGGGGTCTAGCACATTTACTTTAATTTTAATTTACATTAATTTTGAAAACTTGAATGTTTTATTTCGATAACTTTAAAATGGATGAATAAATTGATTTGACATTTGGCAGGTTGTTTTTAAATGTAAAAGGGCATATTTTGATAAAAATAGTAGTTTGTGCAACTAGTGTTTAGGACGAAGTTTGAGCACGACGCCGTAGGCGGAGTGCTCAATCGTTCAAGTGCGATATGGTTAATCCACACGAATCGAACAGCATATTTTTTCTACGACCCACTTAAGAAAAAATCTAGAAAATAAAAATTTCTATAAACTGTAATATAACTTCAAATTGAAAATTTAACAATTCAATTTTTTGTTTCCACTGATTTTTGTGTGGTAAACGTACAATTCTTGAATGTCCAATTTGTATAATGCTACGGTTTCCCTTTTTAAATATACGATGCTGTTATAAGTAGATGTTGCCAGTCGGACTCCCTCATGAAGGGTACCGTACCATTATCTATAATATTGAATATTCTGCCAAATATTTCAAACGTCTACCTGTTGTCGTTATTAATATCAAGCAGAATAATTATTTAAAAATAAAATTAACAATTAAAAAAAAACTTCTTCACGGGGAATCGAACCCGGGTCTACCGCGTGAGAGTCTGGTTTGCTTACTACTCGACCACCGAGGAATATGCAAACTGTTTATCCATAACGTCAGATGTATTACATAATTTTATAAAATCTGAGGTCCCCTTAAATACCCAAATAGTATTTGTTGTTAATTTGTACGGATTATTTCATATAATATTCAGTCATTTTCGCAACTCGTGCGCAAAAGTATAACTTGTATCGCACTTTTGTATCATCAATCACTATTGTGCCAATGCCAATCAACTTAATGATAAGATTTTTATTTTTATTTATAATTAATACTACTGTATAATAATATTTAAGTTAAATGAAGTTTCATCCAGAGTAAAATAAATTCTTATATTAATATGTGTATTTATTTATTGATTCAAACAATTTTTGCTTAAAAGGAACTAAAGTTCCTCCCGTGTGTCCCGCGACACGTTCTACCTTTTTTTGACTGGCTCACTCTGAACGTTGAGTTTAATCTCACCTCCATAATCTAGATCTTACTTAAATATTTCAAATATTTCACCTATAAAATCTCTAGAGCAGAGATCATAATGAGTTTGAAGTATATATGTGAATATGTTTAACACGATATTTGAAAACTCAAATCTCATTCATATTCAACAATTATTCTATTTTCGTTCACTTATGGTTTGCTGCTATGGAATGTTCAAGCTTTCACTTTTATTATAAAAACAATCGACTACTCACATTTCAACCATGTAAAGAATTCAGTTTTCGATCTAGAATATTATTTTGATCCCAATATTATAAAATTTAAGATACC
>CAJUYH010005646.1:0-22569 GCA_910591685.1 Galerucella tenella | reverse complement strand
AGTGGTCCACTTGGCCCCTATAGAAAAATTAAGTTGAATTTTTTTTTCAGAATAAAGTTCCATAATGGTGCGTAAATATATACGTACAACTCAGCAACAATCTTGGTCGGAAGACAGTATGATAGCAGCTATACAGGATGTCAGAAATAATATACTTAGTGCAAAAAAGGCAGCAAATCAGTACCAAGTCCCTTTTAGTACTGAATGGACTATAGGAGACGGGGATCTAACTCTAGAGGGCCCTGGTTGTGGGGACTGATTTATTTCATTAAATCTATAGTGTTTTCTTTCATTTGATAATTACTTTCCACTTTGCCCCGATATACGTATCCTCTTTGCCCCATATATGGGGCAAAGCGGATATTTTGCATTAACTCACTTTTTCCTCTATCAATTCATAGTTCTGGTCTAGAATCACTGGATATGTAGGGAAACAACAGCTAAATCATGGAAGAAGAGACTTCAGTCATCCAAAATACTCTCTCAGTTACTAAAAAAATATTTATAGGAAGGCTTTGTTAAGGTGACCACTTTGCCCCAACTTCCCCTAATTTATTAAAGAGAGCGTTGGAAGCATCTCATTGATAAAATTTCAGGTTTACGTAATACAGAATTTCATTTTAATATTTTATTTGAAAATTTCTGTATTCTGATTCTATTAGGTTATTTAGAAAATCTTGACTAATATTATCAGTTTTTAGTAAGTCTATATTGAAATCACCTAGTATACAGTGATTATCAAGTTTTTCGTTGTTGACCAAATAACGCCTCACATCAACAAGAAAATCTAGTTTTTCAAAATCGTGACATCTGTATATTGCTGATACTTTTATAGATATATTGTCTTTCAGGGTAATAGTCGAACTTAGGATACAAATTCTTTTATTTCAGTAAATTCAACTAAACTATTTTTTATATACATAACAACACCATCAGATTTGTTTATTTTGCTGCTGTTATAATACACTTTATAGTCAGTTAAAGAAAAATACTGAATATGTGCTGTATTCCAAGCTCCTGAGCAGGCAATCACGTCAGGTTTAACTTGAAGACTATCTATGTATATTTCTAGATATTCAAAATTAGCATTTAGGCTTCAAATTTTTACACAGAGGATTAGAAGTCATTAATGGCTAAAAGTTTATTTATTCCATTCACGTCTTCTACTTCTTTATCTATTGGTTCAATCTCACTTAAAACGATGTCTAAATCCATTAAATGAAAGAGCAATTTCAATTATTGGCCATTAGTTGGTCTTTTTGTTCACCATTGGGTTGTAAGGATAATCAGTGGCATTAATTGTCCTTGATAAAAAATATTTGTGTGTGTCACATACTTTGTAGTTGTTAGCTGCATGGTTAAATGCCTTTATCATTTTGTTATTCTTTTTACTATAATTAAAACAATGTATACACTTCCTCCTTTTGATTGCACTGTTTATAAGAGTGGTTCCCTGCACAGTATAGACAACAACTATTATTCCTACATTTCCTTTCATTACAAGCAACAATTATAGCAAATGTTTACATTGAAATCATCAAATACTATGCATCTTTGACAACCCATATATAATTTTCTTATTTCTAAAATTATTGCACAAGAGTCATTTTTTTTGTTTACGTATTTATGCACAACTCTTAAAGTTTCATTATTTCTTACTCGAATGTCCTCTTCGATATCTCTATTGCTTTTACCTTCTATATGATAATCAATTCCAATTATCTTGATCTTTGGATTTTATTTTGATTCAATCTTGATTTCTGTACCCTCTGTTAAATCTTCTTTCAGTTTTTTTTCTACCTTAGCAACATCAATAATGTTTTTAAACTTCACTATCACTTTATCCTTTACCGAAAACATGTCAACGGGCATACTAGTACAGTTAGGTACATAACTTTTTTACTTTCCTTTTCCATCTCTTACAAATTTTTATTATTCTGAGGTTTGATTATAATATTTGGTATACTATTTTCAAGCTTGTGGTACCAAAAGCAGTTGCATATGCATAATTAGGAATCTGCTGTGGTTGTGTGTTTATTTTCTCCTTTAAGAGACTACATATTATTTTCCTTCAATTCTGCATTAAGTTCCTTAAGAATACCGTTTTTGTCTTTCAGTTCACTATTTAATAACTTGAGACTATTATTATCACTTTTTAGTTCTTCCAGCTGTTTAACAATTTTTTCGTTTTTACCAATAGGTACTATTATCTAGCTCGGTTTGTTTACCTACCAAATTGTTGGTCTTTTTTTTTTCGCTAACAACTCTTCGTATTTTTCCTTAAGACAGCTGTACTGGGTTTTAATGTTTGAATATTTCATGTTGATGTTATAACAATCTTCCTTTACTTTAGCTATTAATGCTTTGAGATCATCCATACTTTTAGAGGTTAGGTCTATATTTTTATGATCATCATAGATTACGAGTGTTGGTGATATATATTTCACTTTTTCCTATTAAAATCACTTCTGTGAAAGGCACTATCACACAAAATACAAACTACTATAGAATTAATTCACTTGTTTACTATGACATTTTAGAAAAATATCAGGAAGAATTGCCTCAGGCGGCAATACCTCCGCCGCCATCTTGAATTTTTTTTAGGTCAGAAATTTTAACAATTTCTTACGTTTATTTTTCAGCAAAAGATACTCCATAGATCAACTTTGGACGTAGAAGTCCACGTAAATCACCAGATTTGTCGATTGTTAGCAAAGTTACCGAGTTCCCTTAAACAAGAAGAAGGGTTATCCTTGGTGAACATTCTCACCGATCGATCGTTGAAACATTTAGCCGAAAATAAAGAATTTCTTTGTCAATTGATTTTAATAAAAGATTCTAGAATCTGTCAAGTTTTAGCTCAAAAAATAACGAGTCAATAAATTTTTTTTCCATTTGTTTATTTTCATTTACATGGGCGTGAAAAAAACGGAAACAAAATAAAACAATTTAATAGTTCAAAACAAGTAGAAACTTGATATACATGTTTTTAAAGGCTACTGTTTGATGTGAGAGCAAGAACAGCGCGGATACTGGAAAAAAAATAGTAAATCAACATTAAAACCTACTAAAATGGTACATACACCACTAATTATGATGGCAGTTTGATAAGTACGAGACTTTTTGAATTTCCCGTGTAGTTACTTTAAATACAATAAATTTTCCGTCATCTGCGATCCATTAATAGACTAATTTTCAGCAAGCTACGTCATGTAGTAGTCTATGTTTGATAGCCATTAAAAGGAGACAACCTTAATAAGATTCACAGTGGACGGGAACTGCTCGGAAAATTCAAAAATGCACTTACCAAAATAGCTTAGTATAATCGGACAAACGAGAGAAAATCCGCGAGCAGAGGATGAGCTGTAGTAAAGGCATAAGTAGTGGGAGTAGAGCTCCACCACCAACGTATTTAATGGTAGGCGTGTTCCTTCCTAGTTTGCACACCTCTCGCTTGTTCGATTGCACAAATGGGTACATAAATACTAATCTAAGCTGGAAGGTATTATTGAAGAAAGCTCAAGAATTATACAAGAAACAGAACCTTAGTTCTGATAAAGTAGCCTTGCTATAGGATATGCAGATTTGGCAGTTATTAATCTTCCATATGAAGAATATAATATGGGATCAACAATGAAACGCCCCCTTCTCTAGACATTTTCTCTCTGTTATTCTATAGCTCTTTTCCACTCACAAAATGGCTATAGGGAACATAATTATTTGCCGAATCTTTTTACTAATTGCATGGATAGTCAAAGGTGGTGTTTATTACTAAACTGGGAAAAGAAACGTACACACAGGCTAAATCCTATTAACTGATCAGCCTGACATCATTCATGGTGTAAACCATGAAAAAAGTTATATAAATGTATTTGTAAGGATTGCTTAAGAGCATCCCTCTACACAGACTACAATGGGTTTATCAAGTAGGGAAATTAGGGGAAGCTGCCCTACATAATTTGATCGCAGGTCTTGAGAGGAGTCTGATGCATAAGGAAGTAGCTCTTGCAGTATTTCTAGACATCAAAGGTGATTTTAACAATACATCGATGTTATTTATAAACATATCCTTAAAAAAAGAGGTACAAACTGCACTACATGCGAATAGATAGGATCCATGTTCTAGAATAACAGCAAATATGCATGATATAACACCATTAGGAAGGCGGAGATACCCAAACCCCAAATCTGCGTGGCATTAATCCCTGATGATGAAGCTTCAGAAAGACTGGAGGGGAAGCAGGTGCTAAAACGGTTGCGAAGATCAAACCAGGGACTGAAGACCCAGGAGTGGACTATTCTACACCGGGTGAATACGGGACCTGGACATTCTCCCTGGAAGAGGAATCTTACAGGGAACTAGAGCGGTTGAAGTTCCGCCCTTAGTCCCGTTTCAGATGGACGCGTATGGAACGCGCGCGTACCATACGCGTGAGGTCAGATATCATAAATTAAATGTAGGTTTTCAAATGGACGCGTAGAGCGGATGGCCGTGAGCGCGCTTCAATTCATACGCCGGGCGACGGCTCAGCCCGTGCGCTTGACGTAGGAATGCGAGGCGCAGCTTGCTCGTCGTTTAGTTGTTGTTTTCAGATGGTACGACGCGTATACCAGCGTATGTGGTTGAGAGTGCTTCTCATTGTTGCCGATTCCAACCAATATTTAAGTTGTGAACAGAAAATGGCTAATGATAATAGGTTTATCGATACTGAAATACTTATTAGCGAAGTTGAACAGAGACCCAATTTATGGGATAGTTCTAACGAAGAATATAAACATCGGGACTTACGGCAAAAATCCTGGGATGATATAGGAACAATAGTAATTGATCAATCAATAGGATGTACCCATATCCTTATCTTTTTTTTACTTTTTTTTAAAATATAATATGCAGCAATGGCAACAGCGCTAGATGTTTCTCCTTGCATGTTGCTTTTGTTACTACTGTCTGCCAACGACTGTACGCCCCATGTGAAAGTAAAACCACGCGTACACATATGCGTAACCTTTAATACGCACGCGTACCATACGCGTCCATCTGAAACGGGACTTACTTTGGTTTCGGCCAGATCCTGATACGATCGAAAGAAGCAAGAGCATCGAAAAAGAAACCCAGCACCGAAGCAACGGTCGGGTCCGCGGGGCCCAAAAAGACCCTGGAAAGGAAGGGAAAAGATCTCCCTCCACGAAAGGAGTCTAAAAAAGGTTCTAAGGTGGAAAAGGTAGGTAGAAAGGGGGGTTAATCACCATGGGGCCTCGCAATGGCTTCCACAATAAGATGTATCCAGGTCAACATTCACCACGCCAAAGCGGAAACCTTGTGCGGAGGTTTGACATGGAGACGATCGAAGTGGGATTTAACCAGGAACCATGGATTTCCAACACAGGTCTCTTCAACCGAGCTAAAGAAAAAGGCACATGGGAATAATATCGTACAGTTTTAACAGAGTACAATAAGGCGATTAGGAAAGCCAAGAGAGATTCCTGTAGAAACTTCTGTCAGAATATATCAGATTTACCTGTCAGTTGCAGAATTCACAAGGCTCTCTCCAAAGATCCGGCACAGGGCGTTGGAGCAATAAAATGCCCAGACGGTACCTATACGAACTCTGCAAGGCAGTCCCTGAAGCTACTGATTCAGATCCACTTTCCCGGTAGTCGGTTTCTGGAGGACCAGTCACCCATCCCACTTCCAACGGGATCGACCCAAAAAGGAAGATTGGAAGTTGGCGACTAACATAGTCACTCCATCGGCAATTGTATTGGCAGTGAACGAATTCTCACCATACAAATCACCTAGGGAGGATGGCATTTATCCAGCTCTGCTACAACAGGGCAGTGGAGAGCTGTTATCCCATTTGGTCAATTTATTAAGAGCTAGTCTGACGTGGGGGTATATCCCTCTAGAATGGTCAGTGGCGAAGGTTCACTTCCCAAATCCTATCGTCCGATCAGCCTGACCTCGTTCTTGATTAAATGTCTAGAAAAAATTCCAGACAGGCATATTAGGGAAGGGAGGCTACGAGAGTATCCGTTAAGTCCCTCCCAGTATGCTTATCAAAAGGGCAAATCGACAGATTTGGCGTTAAACATTCTAGTGGGGAAAATCAGCCCTTCCCTTAGCAACAAGAAAATAGCGCTGGCGGCCTTCCTATATATAGAAGGGGCGTTTAATAACGCCCTTCCAGAATCCGTATGGAGAGCGGTGGAGAGCGCTACTGGATCAATAGTGCAGAGGTGGTGCGAGAGGGAACAGATGTCTGTGAATCCCCTCAAAACCGTAATTATTTCCTTCACAAGGAGAAAAAAATTACAGCGACTCCGCCAGCCAATTTTAGGCGACGTGAGCATTCCTTTTGCGACGGAGGGGAAATATCTAGGAAGAATCTTAAATAAACAACTCACCTGGAACGCCCAATTGGAAAGAGTTATTAACAAAGCCAGATTATCCCTCTGGAATCTCAGAAGGGTATGTGGAAAATCTTATGGTGTGAACCCCAAACAGATTTACTGGATTTACCAATGGTCACGTATGGCTCAGCAGTCTGGTGGACCAAAGGTTTGCAATAGACAGCTAGAGCAAAGCTGCAAGGCTTGCAATGAACAGCATGCCTGGCCATTACCGGAGCAATGTCTTCCACACCAACGGCGGCTATGGAAGTCCTCGTGCAACTAACTCCTCTCCACATTCATTTGGAGAAGGAAGCCAGGAGAGCGGCTCATATAATGCTCATAGTGGAAATCCAAATAAATGGAGAGACTCTGATGGATCACTCAGAATTGATGATGGAAATACAAAATCACCACATTCTTAGGATGCCCTCGGATCTTTCTGTCACAAAACTGCACGTGGACAAGCCGGACAAGCCGAGAGACCAATGGGATAGCGAAGAAATATCCTTCCTAGAAACGGACTACGTGAATTACACTGACGGATCCAAAACCGGAAACGGGGCTGGAGCGGCGGTCTTTAGCAGGAAACCCTGAGTGGAAATCGCAACCTGGGCAGGTACGCTACCGTCTTTCAGGCTAAAGTACAAGCCATTGAACTGGCTACAATTAACCTGTGGTAAAAAAGAACATACACTTCCTGTCATATAGCCAGGCTGCTCTTAAAGCACTGAGCTCGAACAGGATAAAATCTAAGATGGTATATAACTGTCTACAATCCCTTGATATACTAGGCAAGGAAAACAAAGTCACTTTGACCTGGGTGCCGGCGCATCGAGGAGTGGAGGGCAATGAGGAGGCCGACACTCTGGCAAAAAAGGGATCATAGACTTTATTTATCGGACCTGAACCATTTTTTGGCATTGCGGAAAGCACTGCTAGATCAGCAATAGCTACCTGGGCGAAGAGGGAAACCTACACGTACTGGACAGACTTACCGGGGCTCTTTCTCTTGAAGGCGTTCATATACTACTCTTCGAGTACAAATAATAAACAGATCCTGGAATGGAGTAGAACAAACCTACGCATACTGTCGGAACTGCTTACAGGATACTGTCGACTAAATTACCACCTAAAGAAGATGAGTCTGGTTCAGACCATGGACTGTCGGTTCGGTAATTTGGAGGACGAAACTGCGCAGCACATGCTACGCTCATGCCCAGCCTTGGGAGGGTTAAGGTATCATAAATTTGGTTTTAGTACCTTAGAGCCGCACAGGCTTGTGGGGTAATTTGTAATCCCTAGGGGTGAGCCACAATAGACCTAACGAAGGTCGCATTGGAGGTGGCGAAAATGCCCCACTCACATATAAACTAACCTAACCCACACCATTAGGACAACTAAAGAATGTCCTCATGGTGTAGTACTTTCATCCCTTTTATGGAACTTAATTGTGGAAGCATTTTGAAGAGGAAATAATACAACCATCACAACTACTGGTCAATGGATGTAGATATCATGGGCAATGGTACAAAGATTCAGTTCAAGTACCTGGACTGTTCATAAACCAAACGAATGAAGAAACAAAAATTATACAAATTACCTTTCTCCTTTGTGCATTAAATGGAAAGCTTCATTAATTTGCTCAAATTTCAGGGAATGTGATATGAATTCGTCTAATTTCAATTTTTTACTTAAATATTCATCTACGAGTTTAGGTACGCTCTCGCGACTTTTCCATCCTGAAAAAGAAATAACGGTTCAATTATCAAAATACATTTTGTTGTAGAACATGAAATATGTATGAAAATATTGTACTGAATATTTAAAACTTGTGTAAATTTTCACCTCCAAAAGCGGTTCCTTTCCATACACGTCCAGTAACAAGTTGGAATGGTCTAGTACTAATTTCTTGTCCTGCACCAGCTACTCCGACTATAGTAGAAACACCCCATCCCTTATGGCTTGATTCTAAAGCAGCTCGCATTGTATGAATGTTTCCAATACATTCAAAAGTATAATCTAAACCACCATCTGTTAATTCTACCAACACTTCTGTTATGGGTTTTTCACTGTCTTTGGGGTTGACGAATTCGTTGAAACCAAAGTTTTTAGCTACAAAATTTTTATCAAATATAAATTACTAGCAGCAATAGAAATTCATTTTACAGATTACCTATTTCGAATTTTGCTGGGTTTATATCAATTCCAATTATTCTTGAAGCACCAGCAGCTTGACAGCCCAATCCAACTGCTAGACCTACTGCGCCCAATCCCCAAACTGCACAAGTACTGCCTTTTTCTACTTTAGCAGTATTAAGAGCAGCACCATAACCTGTAGGCACTCCACAGCCTAATAAACATACCTTATCCAAAGGTGCAGACGAATCAATCTAAAATAGAAAAATGAATTTTTCTCTTGAATTAGTAGTTCAAATAAACTGAACTATTTATAGTACCTTTGTAACCGAGATATCTGATACCACAGTATATTCACTGAAAGTTGAGCAGCCCATAAAATGGTACAATTCTTTTCCATTGCATCTAAATCTAGATGTTCCATCGGGCATTTTACCTTGACCTTGAGTGACTCGGATTTTTTGACACAAATTTGTCTTTGGAGACTTGCAGAATTTGCACTCTCCACATTGTGGAACGTATAAAGGAATCACATGATCCCCTAGAAAATAATTACAATTAAAATATATCTTTTTCTAGATAAAGAGCCACATATTCTTATTAAATATGACAATTAGCAATTTATAGTTTACTAATACAGTGAGGAGCCAGCAGCAATAGTAAATCTGCGACAATTTACTGAGCCGGCAATAGAGCACAGATGTGCTTGTTTATCATAGTCACTATAAGTCCGAAGTTAGGCCGAAAGTTGTCTTGAAATGGAAAAGATTTCCACCAGGGTAGCTATTCTTGAAAGTCATACGATTCGGTGCTTATCTCGTACGATGGGATCTATCCCGTGCGATCTATCGACTCCCACGGTCGAAATGGACTAATTCTTGAACCTACATGCGAACATTCAAAATTATTGCCTTGTTGCCAGCATTATTTGATACAAAAGATCTACTTTTTAGTTATTTTACCCTCTTTTTTTGTACAGTTGTCATAACTTTCTGTCATTAATTACTTTTTTATTTGTTAGGTTATGTTTTATTACCAATAATAAAAAAGGGAGTCTTTTTAGTAAATCAATTAGTATTAAAATTGAATAAAAATGGGTCAGTCGCGTTACACTCCTTACAAAAGAAGTGCTCCCACAAACGGCATGCTTCCAAGCGATCGTCATATAAGAATCTGGAGCCCCTATCTTCTTCAATTCGTACTTCCTCCTCTGCCTCCCGTAAATCCTCCATCATAACGTGCCAAAAATAAATAGTTCTTCATGTCCATAATAAAAACCCGATTAAAAACACTGAAAATCAGTAAAACCAGTAAAACTCACGACAAAGTATTTTTTTCAACTCTATGCACATGAATTTAAGATTAAACAGAGAACTGACAGAATAATTACGGAATGCATAGAGAAATAGTGATTATATACTTGTATACAAATTTCCATTAAAAAACCTCGCGCCAATTCATTCGACTTTGCTCCTCTATTTCGGACCATGCGATCCGGAGCGTATGATTTTCATGAAATCAATTATATCGGATCACGAGCCAAAAATATAACGACGATCGCCTCATGTGATAATTCGCCATAAATATATGCCGCTCATTGTTCAAGAATAGACGTCCAGAGATTATACTTTTTTTAAACGAAAGTATGGTATATACTACTTTCTTAGATTTGTGAGAAGATTCCGCTCGAGCTTGCATTGCAGCTTGCAAGCTTAGCTTGGAGCATGTGGAATGCAACAGTTTTTCGTCCATAACTTTTTTATATTTCATAATAAAGGATGTTTACGATAAAAAGACGATGACGTCATTTTTAGTTACTTTCCTGCTTATCAGAATAAATTTCAATTTACCAACCGTAAATACAATTTATCCTTAACATCCAGGGCAATTTACAGCTAACGGGTTGGCAAAACTTCAAGACGTCAGATCAACTGGTAAAATTCCCCAGTTGGTTTTGACGTTTATCGACATTCGATCATCGTCTAATATTTACAAGTTTTTTTAGTGCTTTTAAATTCATTGCTTCTTTAAGATTAAAAAAAACAGTTATTTTCATAACTAATTATGTAGGCAAATCTGCAGTGTGTGGTTAATAAAATGCCGAAGCAGCTGAACAGATATTAATGTCAAGAGATGGTAACATCTTTGTTGAGCTATTTTGAACGAGAATGCCGAAATGGGGGCCCTCTTCTCCCGCTTACTGCTGTAACAGACGTAAGTAATAGTATTCGCTATTTGTATTCATCATTATTCATATTATTGTTACATATTTATATGTAAATGATTAAATGTTTTCAATGTTAGGTTAGGTTAATCAAATTTGATATATTATTCTTTCATAAATTGAAATAATTATATTGTAGAGTTGCAGAAGCTTTACAACTTAGCGTTACCACTGTAAACCGTATTGCCGCCAAGCATAATAGAGCTGAACATCCTAAAAACCCACCTAAAAAGAGACAACGCATAAAACCTACAGTTGAAATCGATAACTTTGATCAAAATGCTTTCCGAAATGTATGGAAACAGTGAGTATATTGAATTTACTGTTTTATTTTATCCACAATTAACTAACACAATATTTTTTCAGAGGAACACATAACCTTGAAAACTTTAAGAGACAAACTCCAGGAGCGTGAACTCTTTAATGGTTGTTTAACATCACTTTGGAAGATGGTGAAAAATATTGTATTCAAATACCAAAAAGATGATCCTCGTCGTGGTTTAATGGAGTTGCCACATATTGTATTAAAACGTGTACATTTTCTACATGAATATGTCAAGATAAAAAGGGAACGTTTATATCAATTTGTGTTTTTGGATGAGACCTGGATATTTAAAGACGGTACTGTTGGACGTTCTTGGCAAGATTCTAATCTTAGAAGCGTGAAAAAAAAATTGGTGGTCCAAGGTAACTAAATAATAAACTTTAGCAATTAATTTATGATGTACTAACATTCCTGCCATTTTAAGAACTTTTCAAATATTTACTGGTCACACTATTTTATTTAAATCTATATAAGTATCAATAGTTGTTTTGAGCTATGCAGTCTATCCAGGAAACCTAGTAGTAATTTGGTATTTCCTTATTGTAGGTATATAGTATTGCATACTGGTTCCTTTTCTGGATTTATTCCTGGAGCAGAGCTGGTTTTTTCTTCCAAAAAACAAGATGAACGGTGAGATGAACCGAGAAAATTTTTTGCATTGGTTTGAATACTCAGTGAACTTGGAAGAACCTGCCACAATTGTAATGGATAATGCAAGTATAGTGATCAATAAGGTACCAACAACAGCTACCAAAAAGGCTGATATACAGAACTGGTTGATACAAAATGATATTCCTTTTGAAAATACTTTCTTCAAAACCCAATTATTGAATTTAGTTAAACTGTAAGTTGATATAAACATTTTTCAATATATCATGGTAATACTTGGATAACTTATTTTGTTTAAATATATGCATTTTTGTAGGAATAAACCACCAACAGTATATGAAGCTGACATATTATCTGAAAAATATGGTCTCAAAGTGCTTCGACTTCCCCCTTACCACTGTATGTTCAACCCAATTGAACATATTTGGAGCATAGTTGAAAAATTTTATAGGGATCATGTGGGACGGGGGAGGGGTAGGGTGGGCCATGCCCCCCCCTAATCGGTCCACTCCAATTCCTCAAAATATCAATCTATTAAAAACATTTTATAATTTTTAAATTTTAACGTTCTTTCAATGATACGAGGAAGCAGTTTTAAAATGAAATTGAAGGACAGCAATATGCAAAAGCAATGTTTCGGCGGGCACGGCTATTTGTTTTTTCATCAAAATATTCCGATTTGATATTTGGCCCCCCCTAATAAAAAAAGTCTGCGGACGCCTATGGTGGGAACTGATGGTACTTCAACAGAATAAGCAATAGGTGTATGGAAAATGTTTTTAGAAAAATTGACTCCTGATATTTGGTCAAAGACAGCAGAGCACACTGAATAAATTATACAAGATTGGTGGGATACACAAATAGTATTCGATAGACAGGATGTGCCTCCACTTATTAATTTTGACAGTGACGATGAAGATAGTGATGATTTTGTGGTGGAGTAGTGGAAATCTTGTGTTTTATTTTTTGTATATCTTTATCCAATTTGCTTTATTTCCACCTTTTCAAAATCACTAATAACTATTATTAAATTAATTAGGTACAGTTATTTCATGACACACAAATTAAAACAAAAAACGGCCTGTTTGTTTTTATTTAATGAAGACTGCCAAATAACAGGGTGGACTATTTTGAGTGACCAACTCACAAAAAATGGAAGTAAGTAGTTCTGAAATTATTGTGCAATTATTTCAGAGGTACATAAATGTTTGGATTGAATAATTGCATCGTAATAACTAACCAGTTCACCTATTTGACATAAAATGTATATTCACAGAGCTTCTAGGAGACTTTTTTCGACAAGTTCTAGGATGTATATGAAATCATATCCGTTCAGTTAACCGATATATATATAGCCTACATTTCCATTCTGTAAACTGTGCAGAAAATGGATAATATACATGTGGGTGTAGAAAATAGTTATTTATGTAACTAGTGTGTGAAGTAGCCTTTTTTTGACGAATGTGAATGTTGTCGCATGAGCCGCAGGCGAATGCGACAATCACATGAGTCGAAAAAAAGGTCTTTACACACGAATTGCATACAATATTTTTTCTACTAGCGAATATTTAATTAAAATACAAGAGTTTAATAGTAATTTTCTTTACGCACTAGTGCGTAAAGAAACATACTTTACGCACTAGTGCGTAAAGTAAATTAAATTTTTTTTTCGAAGAGTATTTTTATAATAATCTAAAATAACATCATAGTTTTCTAAAAATATTCAATTCCTAAATATAGAATAAAATTGCTTACTCTAGGTATAGTCGGAAGATCTCAATTTAAATTTTAAATGTCAGATTCAATTCACAAAGAAATGTCAGTCACTCACCGCCAACTTATACCTATTTACCGATTATTTCCAGTACTCAATAATTATTAGGTTACTTCACCGAATTCTATAGGTTTCTATCTCCAATTTATGAAAAAAACTTAGATTTAATATCCGTTTATTATACCTATATTTTTATAAGACTAGATATCTATAACTACATACATATTGGAATTTTTTCTTTACGCACTAGTGCGTAAAGTAAAACTCTTTACGCACTAGTGCGTAAAATAAAGTTTTACGCACCCGAAAACGTGTCTAAAGTACGTACTTTACACACGGTAGTAGAAAAAATATTTTTTTCAGAAACAAAAAATAATAATTGGTTTTTTTTTAAATTTCTTCATAGTTCATAAAACTACAAGTTATTATATATCGATTGCAGTAAACCGCGTATCGATAGCGTTAATGTTCATGAAATGAGACAAGATTGAAAAAAATATGTTTTTTCTAAGGCCACCATTTTTAATTTTCGAAATCTGAAAACACCAACGTTTTCAGGTGTCGGACTACTATCATATATTATGAAGTCGTTATTGTTATTCTAATTATGTTATTTTTTCTCTAGGGACCAAGAATTAAATTATTTTATCATTATTTAATCTTGACAAAGGTAGCTGGAACGCTACCGAAACGTCGAAATAAAAAAATTAGAAACATTATTGAGGTTTTCATTCCCAAAAAATAAGAGAAAAAATAATAAATAATGCCACAAGGAACTTACAGAAGATATCTAATTATGTTTACTGCTTAAAAAACTATTTTGCTAAAATGTTTTCAATTTTTTTTGATAATTAAGGGTTGAAAAAAATGTTTCTTAAATATTGCATTACATCATCTCATAGGGTATAGAATTACCAACAATTTTTTTGTACAATCAAATCTCTAAAAAGTTATGAACAAAAAACTGTTGCATTTCTCGTGCTCCAAGCTATGCTCTAGCGGAATCTTCTCACAAATCTAGGAAAGTAGTCTATACCACATACAGTACTTTCGTTTAAAAAAGTCAAATCTCTGGTCAGAGGTGCAAATAGATTACTAATAAAAAATTGGTGCACCACTAAAATAATGCCAAGGAAATTAAGGTAGCTGAACACGAAGAGGTGCGAGAATGAAACCTATTGCAGTATAAGTGCATTGAGTTATAGCAA
Source organism: Galerucella tenella (assembly GCA_910591685.1). Taxonomy (NCBI): domain Eukaryota; kingdom Metazoa; phylum Arthropoda; class Insecta; order Coleoptera; family Chrysomelidae; genus Galerucella; species Galerucella tenella. The sequence goes on along the minus strand of CAJUYH010005646.1, from coordinate 7,900 downwards.
ACAAAAAAAAACTCAGTGGCTTCTCTGCATAAGAGTGGTCAGTAATTTGTTTTTTTCAAATAAATTGCAAAATAGCAAGAAGCATACTAATACCTAGATACAGAAAAAACATTTTTTCTAATTCCGCTATCAAATGTGACGTAATTTGCAGAACTCGCTAGCGCTCGTTTTGGCAAATACTACGCTTGTTGAACAATATCGCTCTTTTCATAACTAGTTACGTAAATATCTATTTCATATATTTTGGACAAAAATAAACAATTTTCAACTCATTTTTTCGAAAAATGCTTCCTTTTTTAAGTTTGAAAAATTACTTTTTGGTGATTAATCTAGATAGTACATTGATTTGATTATACTGAATGATAAGTATTACACTGGGATTATTATACCTGCTTTAATGTTGGTAACACCTTTTCCAACACTTTCAACAATTCCAGCTCCCTCATGACCCAAAACAACTGGGAAAAGACCCTCTGGATCTTGACCGCTAAGGGTATATGAGTCAGTGTGGCAAACTGCAGTGTAAATTATTTTAATTCTCACTTCATGTGCCTTTGGTGGATCAACTTCTATTGTTTCTATCCTAAGTTCTTCTTTGGGTCCCCAAGCAACAGCAGCTTTACATTTTATAACCTTGAAAATAATATAATATGTACACAAGATTTAAAATCACTATTTTGTTATATAATTTTCTTATAATTACTAAAAATGTTAATCATCGTGGTTGCAAATTACCAATTACTGTTATCAGGCTTTGAAATTATGTGATAAAGCTGATTGATAATCAATCGCAAAATATTTGAACATGAATTAAATTTCAACTATTTTATAGCTACCCTGTGAAATCATACAAATAGAATTAATATATCCACACTTTTGTTTATACTTATATATGTATTTTATATCCACGTTTGTAGTAATAAATAATAAACGAAAAGGATTGTGCAGAAATTAACAGAGAATAAATCATGGCATCACAAACGCGACATAATTAGGCAATTAAATTAACTAAGGTGTTAGCAAAAACGATTTAAGTCTCATTTTAGTTTAATAAAAAATACCTAGTTTATATACCTGTCCAGCAGTACTCATTTTCAAACAGCTGATGTATTGGCACTGAAAAAATTGACCGATTTCTCTTTCTGGTAGCTAGATAAATGAAATATTATCAACGGAACCGATAATTTATGCAAAATTGTGGAACAAGAATCAACCAACAGTATAAAATGAGAAATTCAAACTATCCACTTATCAGTTTTAAGACCTTGAAGACCGACCTACGAAATGACCTACGAACTTTATGGAATTTTTATATCAAAAATTATTTTGAGAAAAATGTAAGGTTAACAAATTCATAGACCTACCTCACTACCATTACCATAGAGAAAGAATATAATTTTATCTATGCTCACTACACTGAGCTAGGATAAAGGGATGTATTTTATGGAAAGAATTAAGAAACACAGGGGATTTGTGGATAGAAACCTGATATGAGCTTCTGATAAAGTATATTTTCTAAATTCTTTTTTTCACGTTTTTTCAGACAATTTTGATTAGAAATTTGCACCAAACACAAATTCTTTTTATCTGCTAGTGAATATTGATACATACCATATACATACCATAGCATAGAGAAGTAAATAACTATTAGGTACTGCCAAGATACTAAAGAATATTTTTGAGAATATTCTTTGAATAGATAAATAATTTCTCTATGATAATATAGATCAGAGATATGAAAAGGTTATCTATGATATGAAATAAGGAGTAGCACATGAGTAGTATATAATACCATTGTCTAATATAAAGAAACTTTATATTAGACAATGGTAGTACTGAGTGAGTACACTGAGCAGTGTTGCCAGTCACTACAATTGTAGTAGATCCATTACAACTTGAAGGGTCTACCACGCTACTACACTTTTTTAATATTCACTACATTTACAAATTATTTCCATAAAATCTAATTTTTTTTCTCAAAACTTGTGGTGTAGGTCTACTAATTTTTTTTCTGTATTTTATAATAGTCGAAAATGAATGTTTCTAAAGTGGATTTTTGTTGTTATTATTTGTTAGCAAGATATAAAAATGGTAATTTTTTTCAAATATATCTTTTATATCACTTTGGTTTTTGTTTTCCAAGATGCAATTGACATTTTTGTCGATTCTGCTCTTATTCTGCTACAATTTTCAGAGTAAATTACATTTTTTTAAAATGTCAGGCAACACTGACACTAAGTAGATTCGACCTTATTTTGTCTATGGTTTCGACTTACCAGTTTCGACGAGTGTACGAGTGAGCACATGTGTTGGATTATTATTTATTAGGTTATGGTTATATTTACTACTTGCACTTGCCGAGAAACATCACAATGCAATTGAAAGAAAAACTAGATATTAAAAGTGTGGAACTATGTTTAAAAACAGAAAATAAGTTTATAACGGATTTGTTGAAAAAATCTTGCATTCCAGAAAGAAAAGGTAGACACATTTGATTCGTATTGTAGTTGGAAAAATATTACATCCTATAAGTTAATAGTACTTAACTTTTTACTGGGTAGAAGGAACAAGGTGTTTCAATAGTTACTTAAATTTTATTGTACATTACCATTTTTTGTTGGCTAATTTTTTTTAAATGGTTAGATACATATAGTTTTTCTTTTAGATTTTGAAATTAGTGATGATGATGAAGTATCGGATTTAAATTCTAAATTGCCCTTCAATTCAACTCAAAATAAAACATCTAGGGCTAAATCATTAATTGAACTTCAGCAACGATTAGATGCTATAAGAGGCAAGAAGAAACAAACTTATAAGGAGAAACTAGCAAAAAAAAGGTTTAAAAAATCGATTAAAAAAGAAAACCCAGCAAGATCAGAGAAATGCAGAGAAGAAATTACAAAGAGCTGCCAAACAGTTACTGAAAGTAGAGGTGAAACATGAGGACAACATTACTGCAAAAGAGCTAACAAATTCACTGGAACATAATCAAATAAAACCTGTTTTCAATAAAGAAGACAAAATTGTGTTTTCAAAATTCGATTTTGACAATATTGGTAAACATAAGAAATCTAAACAAGAAAATGATCCAAAAAAACTACTAAAAAAATTAGAACATCAAAATGAGACTATTCAAAAATTAAAAGAAAGTGGTGAAACAGAAAAAGCAATAGAAATAAAAGAAAAATCACAATGGAAAAATGCTTTATCAAAAGCTGAAGGTCAAAAAGTTAAAGATGATCCTCATTTGTTAAAGAAAAGTATTAAAAAGCAAGAACAAAAACAAAGATCAAGTAAAAAGAAATGGGAAAAACGACAAGAAAAAGTGGATAAAGAAAAGAAAGATAGACAACAAAAGAGAAATGAAAATATTCAGAAGAGGAAGAAAGAAAAGAAAACCAAAAAGATTCAAAAAGCTGTTAAAAAAGGAAAAGTCATTGCTGGCTTTTAAGTTTGTTGTAACAATAAATAATTATATAATTTGTTAGGTTTATAATTCATTTATTAGGAAAATGTATTGAATTTATCAGAAAATTCATGCTTTTGGACCAAACAGTGGTTTACTTTGAAATTTAGTTCAAACTATGAGAACAAAAAAAAAGACAGTATAATGATTTAATTTTATTGCTCTTGCTATCAAAATGACTAGATAATCACAAAAAATATCATAAACTAATTATAAAATGAAATAGGTAACATTATATAAAAAAATGAAATACATTCCCACTATATTCAATATAAAATTCACAGGTTTTCTAAGCCAAAGGTGTTTTCTTTAACTTTCTAATTATATCTTAAAACCATAAATTCAATTTGTGATGTTCATGATCAATAGCCCAAACTGGGCTAAAATTTCTGAAATACTTAATGACTAGGTACAAATTTCATTCGTCTTGTCTATGTAATAACCCAACTGTATTTTTTATGTCTAATAGGGTAAGGGTAGCTTAAGAGAAGTACTCTTGTATCTACCTTTAGCCATATATGAAGCTATGTTCAACCATCTCTTTGCTAAATTTGGTTTGGCGAGAGTAAACCTGATATTAATTGATATTAGGCCAGTTTTAAATAAATTACGTAAGTACAAATTTTATTTATATTCTCATTTTAAAACAAATTTATTAGTGTGCATGTTAAAGTGGCAATATTTACACACCAACACGGCCGGTTTAACAGTGGATCAACGAATCGTAGTAAAAAACGAAAAATAAAGAAAGTGCTTAAATAGATATCGCAGAATAGTAATTATTCCAACGCTTTATAAGTTTTTGAAAAATATTTTTCGAAGACATTGACCGTTCAACTAAGAAAAAACAACTACTTCCCGGGCTATACGCCCCGACGGATATTGGACTACACTTTTCAAAGTCAAACGGGGTTGGCATATCTACAAGATATTTAAACCAACCATTCTGGTTTGCAGTTAGAAGAGATAACATAACTTGTACCTTCTAACTGCAAACCAGAATGGTTGCTTAAGTTATTTTAATTGTTGAGCTTGCAAATTTAATAATATATAATACAAGTTAATAGTTCCAAAAATCACTGTTTATTGTTTTTCAAGAAAACATATTTAAATTTTACACAGAATACAAATATGTTTTCTTGACTTTCTAGTCATGTGTACTCAGCTATAAAGATATTCACCTATTGTTTTTCCTCTGGGGTATTGTCAACTGTCCAAGGACATGCCCTGTGGCATGAAACGGTCGTTACGAGAGGAGCGGGTCCTCCAACTGCGCATGACTCAAGACTTAGCCAAATTTAGTAGTAACATAACAATATTGAAATAAATATGTAAATATCAGAAATATAAAACTAAAAAAAAACAAGAAAACACTTGATCAAAGTGTAACTATGTATAGAAATATCAGAAAATAAGAAATAGAAAACTAAAAAAAAAAACCAGCAACTAACCGGGTTTCGAACCTACGACATCTGAGTTGTAAGCTCAATACCTTACCAACTGCGCCAATTAGTTCACATTCAGTCACATCGAATAGAAAGTTAAAGGCTGCTTGGACGCATGCGCACCTCAACTACTAAAGCACCAAAAGGAACGAACTACCCAATTGAATGCGCGATCTGCCTACGCATGCGTGAATAAGAGACATAAAACATATAAATTCGTATCAGCATCTGATAATGTTATTGTATCCATAATTATTTCTCTTATATTTAGTCAATTGATAATATGTAACAAAAGAAAATTAGGTTATGTGTGTTTATATGTAAAGAAAATCAAATATTTCTTCATCCCCTCCACTTTATTTCCGACTCAAGTCCAACTGATACCCCCTTACATCACATTCAGCATCGGTGAAGGGGGAGGAAAAATCTCAGCTCACTTCGAAGTGAGTAAATCAAAAAGAGCGCGCACATCACCGATGTGAGTTGAGATTAACTGAGATCTCAGTCAAAAAGAACACACCTATAGTTAGACAAGACCGATTTTGATATATGCGCAAGACAGTTGGCAAACTTCACTTAGCTTCTTCTTATATGAAACGAAGCCTATGTCAAATTATTTTTAGTAAATTCGCCATAACTTGTTCTCTATCTATGCCAATTTTTATCGAAATCGTGAGTAGTCTTCAAACAAATCAAGTAAATCGTATATCTTATATTATTTTTGGATTTTGGAAGATAACATATTGGTAACATCAAATGAAATGAGTATAAACGTATTTTGTAAATTGTTTTTTTTATGTACAGTTACTCCATCTACCGTCGAATGCTTTTTATGTTAGGGCGGTAGTGCTAGGTACCTAGATTAGTTATTGAGAAATGACAGATATGTTTTCAAGAGGTTCGTCTCCTCGAGACAAGCAATGATTATCTCCAAGTTTTTGTAATGGAATGTTTCCAAAGTTTCAGTTGTGTTAATAAATAGTTTATTTGAGTATAAAAACCAAGTTTTATTAATAGTGGGTTTTTAATATTGTTTGATTACTTCTATTGAATCCGCTGGAGAATAGCTGACTGGCGGAAGGTGTGCAGGAATACGACTTCCATACTTAAAACTCACTTATTATAATTAAAGAAAATAAAAACGTTTCGATTTCTGTATAAAATCACTCGGAATTAAATCTAATTTTGAACCTTCAAAACTATTATATTAGCAAGAATTATAATGTAAACACAGGACAGGATAGTAAGAGATTTTTGACTGGCTAGTCTTGATTCAGAAAAATATATTCTCTTTCGTTATTTCTTAATATTTGTACACTGGCCCTCACTGGAAAAGTAAACAATCAAATTGCCGGAAGTCCACATTAAAATTCAGATTCATTTATTTTTCCACCAAAGATGTTATCACATATATATCATCCAATATAACTCAATTATTGTTTATGGTTCCATAATACTTATTAGATAAATGATGAGCAAAATCAACATTTAAAAAAAAATTACCAAACGACACGGAAGTAGGATTGGAGGTATCTCAATAAAGATGTATATCTAAAATAAAGTATAGAACTAATTACTAGTTTTTAAATTACGGTTAAAAAGAAATCTTCAACAATTTGACACAAGTTGCCTGTTAAAATTTAGTTGGTATCATAGAGGTTCCTCTAAATAGTCTAAATGGTAGTACGTTATGGAAATGAATAAACATAAGACAAAAAATGGGAATATAATAGTCAAAAGTACTCTTATCGTGCGGGTTCAAAGGTCACTAACCATATGTATCAAATCAAAAAACACAGAGGTTACCAAAATGTGAGATAACAAATACACCCAGAGAGAAGAAGAAGAAGATTATTTTAACTAACATGAAGATAGCTACATAGACGTACCAAGATAGCTACATCATATATTGTCACTTTGAATTGTCAAACTGACATTTAAATAAAAACTTCGCTAAATACATATCCTTCTTTTTCCCGTCAAAATTGCATAAGTCTGTCTTATGTATCTTACGGACTTTATTTGGAAGTTATAGGCGATTTCGTCCCGCTTTGGTACACCACTTTGGTCTGTCAAATACATACCAATCGATTTCGTTCCGAAAAACGATGACGTCACGGTAACTTTGGTACCCTTTTTGGTCTGTCAAAGCACATACCGAGTGGTACCAACTGGGTACCAAACGATTTCGCCTGCTATTGGTAGTTTACGTCATAGCGGTGACGTAGGACCTACCAATTGGTTAACCAAAGTCTTTACCAACCAAAGCGGGCCAAAATCGCCTTATAATTAAACGTAATAAAAAAAACATAAACTGTGAGTATGTCTTTGATGAATCGTATGACCCGCACGATAAGAGTGCCTTTGACTATAACTTTTACAGATAAGTAAATTTGGCAAAACAACGGATAAAAGTATGAAGGTCAATGAACACACTCCCACCTGTTTTGGTAAAGGGGACTGATCTAATTTTCAGTTTCACACTGCAAACAATTATTGTCTCTTTCTTTCAAGTAGTGTTGTTCATATTATCTTTGTCGTACCTTGTATAAATCGTATGACCTATTTAACTTTTATCTACGACCACTTTAAAATTAGGCTTTTACGAACCAAAAAAAATGTGTGAAATCATACATTATACATAGGTACGTTAAAAAGCTTGCGTAAATGAACAACGCTTTTTATATGGGACATTCATTACAACACTCAAAAGCGTGCGTAAACGACCAATGCTTTTTAAATGGGGGTTTTCATTGTAACACTATTTTTTGACTAAGTAATTAGTATCTAGTTGCCTTGAAATTAGTCGTTTGTTGTATAAACTATTGTGATGTCAGTAAATTTGACAGAAGTGTCACACATAGTGAAAAATATTTGTTACTTTAAAAAAAGACAAATTACCCAATGTTATAATTAGTAGCTTAAATAATTGTCCTCATTTTACTGTAAATATGAATTTAAATAATTAGAATTCGTTGTGTATATATTT
>CAJUYH010005645.1:0-22569 GCA_910591685.1 Galerucella tenella | reverse complement strand
GATTTAATCGATTACTGAATCATGTAATATATAATTTGTCAACAGAGTGACCTCCGAAAGATTTTAATTATCGTATGTGACATCGCTGAAAATGTCTATTTTACGCAAATGATTTGCTATAGCTTTTTAAACATGTCACCATTCTTCTTAACTTTATTAAGTCTGAATGATCTCCAGCTGTCTTATCCTCCCAAGAAAATCCAGAAGATAATCAAGTATTAATGCATGAATTTTAAATAAATTCAAGGTATCAAAAATTTGGAATGTACTCATGCATAATTGGCATTCTTTTTTCATTACATGCTAGTTACCAATCATAATAAATAATAAACCACCTGTATAAACTAAATTTGAGAAGAATTCATTTTGTTAGTACCCAAAAAAGTGTAATTAGTTTAGCCACTGTAGTGGATGATGTTTATTTAGTGCTAGGTGCTTGAAATTTTAGTGAACAGGATGACTGAATTGAAGAAATAACCTCCGGAAATATATCTATTGTTTGACTGGTTGCCTAGATTTAGGAACAAAGATATATATTCTTAAAATCTGTATATCTCTTTGTTCTTAAAACTTAGGAAGTATTTACAGTAATTTTTATGCAGTCGACTGTAAGAATACTCATAAAATATTTTGATATTACAATAGAGTATCAATTTTTTGTGGAGAATGGTCCTTGTACTTGTGTGACTATGTAGTATATTCTACAGCAATCTGAGATCGAATAAAATTTCCTTTTTCCCTGGAGTTTTACTTGTTTTTGTTTAAAGATATATTACCGATTGTTATTAATAAGCAAATTTCCCTGAATGTGGTCACTTTATGTTGAACATAAAATGTTTGGCTCACATCTTAAAATAACTTCAAATTAACTGGTGTTTATGCATACAATGGTTAATAGACGCAAATCTCAACAAAAATAAAGATTTTTTTTTATTTGGTTGATTAAAGACTGCACAAGATTTACAGTTTGCTAAGACATCTTGTAATAATTTATATACATAATTCAAGGTCCTAATATTCACGTCACAAAACGTTTTTTTCTCCTCAATGTACATGCGTTTCTGTGTAGGAAACATACTTGTGCTGTCTTTGGTTCCACCGATTTTAAGGTGGTTCAAATTCATGCGAAAACATTCTGGAAATTAAGAATCAAATTTTTTCCTCAACCCATAGTTAAAGTAGATACTTTTCAACTGCACAATTTTACGAAATGTACCAATAAGAATTTTGATTTGATTTTAATTTACAAAATTCAACCAAATATGATCCCAATTTCACTTCTCAGAATTGTTTTCCATAAACTTTGAAATATTTACTATTTTGTTGAGTTTTATGCGGTTGAATCAAGTTTTGGGGGATCTACACAAGCAAATAAAAAAATTTCAGTTCAAGTAAAATGCCAATTATCTACTAAAGCTCAGACTTTAATCTCGTGAAAGTACCGTTCCATGCGTCCAAAAAATATCTAGTTACTACCACACAAAAAAACGTTATAGGTATGTTCTTATTAAGCAACATACAGTTACGTCTAGTAGTGTAGTTCTCATCCGGCAGATGCCGTATGCTACACGTTCAACTGTATATAGATCAGAAGTTATTTTAAGAAAACGAACCCTCTGGTACGATAGTGAACGAGAACCGGTAGTTGAGCTATAGAAATTTGTAACAAACATGCATTTAAAATATATATCCATATATACATGCCACACAACTAGCTGTGGGCGCATACATACACGTGAAAGGAGACATTTGAGTTTGACAGTATTGCTGCCAGAGCAAAATGTATTTGTGTAGAGCCATCATGCCATGAATTGGAATTGATTGAGGCGGATCAAAGCTTTACATATATATTTTTTTTGCAGTCTATGAAGCTGGATGCTTCCAGTTGTTCTCAACAAATAGTAATAAATTTGTCCGAAACAATTATACAAATTTTCGAGAATGTTTGTGACATATTGAACAAATTTAAAATTCAAAAAGCATCCTAGTGATATACACGTTGTTCTTATTAAATTTTTTATGCGATATTGTATCAAAATAGTTTTGAATTTACAAATTTCCCCAGTACGCCACCACTGTTCTCAATAATTTGAACAAATAGAAGGCGTATACAAGCTAAAGAACGGCATTTTCAAATATCTCATTTATATGCCATCAATTAAAAATAATATTATTAATAACTCTTATTTATTCAATAAAAACAAATTTGAAAATGTTAACCATGTTGTAAAAGGGTTAACTCCAATAACGATGTCACTTTAAACCAGTTTTTTACAAGAATGACAGTTGTTTAATTAAGATATTTATTATTAGTTGAATCACTAGTTACAAAACAAGTGGGTATTTTTTTAATTATATTGTTTAAACTGTTTATCATGTTAAAAAACCAATTTAAGTTGAGTATATCGCATTCAGAGTTAATTCTCAAGTTGTATACACCCACAAAAGACTTGGCATAAATGTCCAGACAGACAATACCAACATTATCTCAATTATTTTGGAATAATACATATTGTGACTATTTTCTGCTTGGATATCGGTGCCTGTCAAGTTTAGACCAGAATTCCTACAAAACTTTTAAATTTTCTCGAGATATGTTAATTTTCTCTTGATCAAGCTTCCAAACATCACAATAAGAAAAATATATTATTTTATTGTATGTAGAAGTTTGTTATATTAGTTGTATATGAATTAGTCATTTTTCCAGTGAATATTTAGCGTAATTTAGTTTATTTAGGTTGTTGTGATAATTTTACTCAATTATGATGTCGCTAGTTGAATCCAGGAAAGATGAAATACCTCGGAAAAATAAAACTCTCAATGAGTAAAGTAGGAACGCTGATCTAGTTATAGCAAGCAGTCATATTTTGTCATACCGAGTGATCAGGATTAAAACATTGAACTTGCAAAATTTTCACAAATCAACACAATTTAAAATTATCTGAGCACCACTTAAAACACACACGAATAACAATATTTAAATACATACAGTTTTACCAGATATTCGTTACTTTGCTTACGTGATTTTGCCCCACCTGTATGTATGTATATGTGGGTATTAGTAAACACACAAAACTTTGTAAATATTATAAAATACACATAAAAAATATAAATCAATTTCAACACAACCTAGCAACTAGAGTAAGATCATTTTTCTCTAAGAAAGTGTTTCAATTAAAAAAAATGCAAATAGGCTGTATTCCAAGACGCAGCAAAAATTCTAAAAACAATGCAACAGCTTGAACTACATATCCAGGCTGTACCAGGAAAACTGTTCATTGTAAATGTTTATTTTAACGGAGTGCAGTGCGACATAAAATTGTCCATATTTCTTGAAACATTTTATGGCCTTTCCTTTCCAAATGTTTGTGGAATTTAGGTGTGGCATTTAGAACCAAATATGAACTTAATTCTTACCAGAGTTCACAAAGGTAGTGCAGATCTCTTTTTAATGCCAGCAAGTGTTCATTTATGGTGTCTATAACCAAACTCCAAATATAAATAAAAAAAGAATCCAAGATTTTTATTTAGAGACCTGTAGTTCGTTAGCATTCATACCCCAAGCTTTTGGTACGAATCCCTGGGGCACCATGTATAATTATCAAGATAACTCCACCGGCAGATGTATGTTATCCAGTCATGTACAGATATTCCATCTAGGGAACTGTTGCAACCATTTTGTGTTATCCTGTCTACTGTTACAATTGTTTTGAAATCTTGTTGACATCTCTTCGATCTTACGTTGAACCGTATTGTATTTTTTCCAAATTGATACATTCTAGATAAAAGTGTTTTAGACAAATATAATTCTAAGTACACTTTATCAATATCTATAATTATATGTATACGGCGACCCAAAAATACTTCACCAAAGTTGACTGCAGTTGTAGATTTTGCTAGCAGAGTTTTATTTAAAACCCAATACTATGGCTAGTTATTTTATATTTTTGGGCCACTTCAGTGAGCATTTGACTTTTACATCATATAGAGATTTTTTACCATACCTTTGCATTTTCGTTAACATATATATTTTATAAAATATAATCATTACAAAAAATGATGAATTCTGTCCAAAAAATATATCTCTTATGTCGAATATGTTGCCGAATATTCTTAATTATGTGATGCAATTAGAAACGATTCGTCCAGGAAAATGGTAATTAGCTCTGAAGTAAATAAAATGCAAATTTGATTAGAGTCTATAGGCATTATGTAGAAAACAGTTTGGATTGTATATTGTTAGAATCACTAGAAATCAAGACTTATTTGTTACAGAAAATGCATAATGGAGGTACATTAATCCTTATAAGATGCAAACGTTCAACTAGAGATAAGAATGTACGTGCAGTTTTCCCAACTTTTCAACAAATTACAAAATACTGTTCTGTAATTTATATGAAATGGTAAATGCACTGATAATAATTCTTATAACCTCTCGATGCGATGCACACTAAATGTTTTCACACATATTCATACATATAGCTGAATACAAAATGACTAGCAATTGGTAGACACCTACATATATAAAGCTGTGTGATTCTACATATAAATATATATACGCTTGCTTTCCACTTTTGTTTACATTGTATGGAAGTTTAGTTGAAGAAAAAGCCTCTACAATCAATTTTACCAACAATGCTATCGCTATGTGCAAAGAGACCCTGGAGTTTAGAAAAGCATTTTAGGCAAAAAATGTCAATATGATCGTTTAGTAACACACAATAAATTTATACAGGGTTGTCCGAACGTAGGGAGCCAAGTATATAACTTTAAAATGGAAATGTTGATATTTATGAAACTTTGCTGGTAAGTACAATGATGCATAACATATAAAGATGTCATATTATTTACTTGATATATTCATAGAGTGGCCTGATCGTTCTCCTTAAATCAGGTGTTTAAATTATACGAACAATTTCTTGTGTTAGAAATAGTAATTCAGGAGTTTGTTACTGGGATTGGATCTGGTCAGGAGCATTTTGAATATTTTATTTGATCAATTGCTGGTCCTGTATGTACGGATTCAATAAAGATCAATATTTATTGAAATGTGCAAATATATACAGCGTTTTTCTTTTACATAATAAAAGTAAAGGTCATTGTACTTGCCTGCAAAGTTTTATAAATATCCTTCTTGATTTAAAAGTATTTACTTGGTTCCATAATTTTGGACAGCTCTGTATACACATCAAATTACTACAAATCCATCATTTTCATTTTATGAAAGTGAGTGAAAATTTGTAGGAAAAAAAATATAAAACAACAAGCTAATTAAAATTGCTTTAATACATAATGAGAAAGAATAAGACACAAAATTAATAATTATAGTTTCTAAATATGAACACCTGCTCTTAAAAAAAAGTTTTTATTTTGTAAAAATCGAATCGACATTATTCGGCCGAGCAGTCGTTTTGAGCGATCTTATGCATCTGTGAAACTTATTTTAAAAAAAAGATACAAAAACATGCAGCGTGCGAAACCAAAAAAAAAAATTCACAGCTTAGTACTAGTAATCTCCATGGTCAATTCGTTAAAAAAACCACTTTTAAAAATAAATAGAAAACTCAAAAACAAAAAAATCTACATTTACAAGCCTCTATTACAAGACTAGTAGTATTATAACTGTACTCAGCCAAGTTGAAACAAAAAACCAACAAAAAAAATTCGAAAATAAAACCAAAGAAAAGTCTGCTTCAAAACCGGCAGGACGAACCAAGATTAAAAACCTTGGTCGATCCTTAGTGCCTTAGTGGAAGCAGAAAAGCGCTGCCAAACAACAAAGAGCGAACAATAGCAATTATGAGTACATAGCGGACAGAAAGGTAGAAAAGCGGCTTACAGCTTGGTCAGTCGAGCTCTTGCTGTATGGAACTGGAATCAAACGTTCTTGTAATTCACCACCTATCACCTTCAAGAGTAATAAAGGGCACGTTAAAGAGTGGTTCGATAGACAGTGACAGACACATACAATAGAAATAGTGCACAAAGATAGAGTCTACTAAATAACCTGAGAAGAGTGACAAAGCAACAACAAAGGATTATTTGTACATCCGGATGTATACTTACATATAGTGCGAATCAGAACGTCGCACACAAGACGTTTCATTCAAATTATAATAACTACAAATTAGTTCATCGACTGTTCAATTTTGGTCTGATACTGACAAAATTTTGATTGCATATTCAATATAAATAATATACTGTATAAATTTCTTGATTGTCAACAGTGAAATTACAGAATAACAATAACATTTTATAGTTTTGATGTGGAAAATAAAAATACGTGTGCGACATATTGATATCGCGCTTCTTATAACGTTCTAATTACTCTTTGTATTCAAAGAGGCTACAGACAAATGGTGCCTTGAGAGAAAGTAGCAGCAGTGAATACCTTAAAGCCGTGTTTGCAGAGAAAAAAAGTTTCCAATATCCTGTTGTTGGTATATCTAGTAGTGTAGTAAATAACTGTTGTACGGGTCTTGTTTGAAGTGTATGTTATAGAACGCTTTGTCTGCAGCCTCTCTCTTAACGTCGAAGGTATAATCAAAACCAATATATCAATGGTTAACTGCATAAAATGCTGAATATTTAGAACATACCTGAATCGTTACTTCACAATTAATGTAATAACATTAATTATTAATAGTACAAAAATATTACAAACACAGACTCCAAGAAGTCGTGTTCATGTTTAGATATGTTTTTAGAAGCTGCCACTTTGTATTTTGTACTTTTGATTTACCTTTATTCATAGTGATAAGTTACATTGAAAATAAACTACGGCATAAATGAAAACCGGCTTTATTAGAATATATGCCTTTGTTGTTGTTGTTGTTTTTGTGTTGTTTATTCCATACGTGAAAGCTACAGTGTGTTGCTGACACGTAAGAGAATGCTTTGCTATTTTTCATTAACGACCCAACGTTCATTCTATCAATAACATGTCAGTTGATTATTTTAAATAGTTTATTTTCATTTATTTTTACGATAGACTGAATAAAGGGTCGATAAAATGAATAAATAGAAAGTGATTTTGAAACAGACACGATTGCTCGAAACGTGTATCTAAATAGGGCCGAATTGAGTAAAAACAGAGCATAAAAAATATTGACGAGCTTTTCACAAGAGCCAAAGCCCCAAAAAATAATATACCGAACCAACAAGATGAATATAACAATAAAAATAACAAAAGAACAATAAATTGCTTTTGGCTTGGTGTGAATTGCTATTATTTCAATTGTTTTTGCGAAAAATATAATAAAAATGCATTTATATCAGTGAGTAATTATATGTATATACTATATATATAAAATGTATATGTATAAATAACAAAACTAAGGATAATAATATCGAGCAAAATTAAGTAATGTGGCCTGCCAATCCACAGACGCAACGCAGCGCGAGAGCACAGCACAATATCCATTTTACAAACAGTTCAACAATGATATTTGTATGTATTGCATTTTAATTTTCGTCGATTTAAGGGATCCGACAATTCCAACGTACGATTATTCTATAATTACAGAAAAATACAACATTTTCAAACTATCTTTAACACACAACCTCTCTTTTCGATTATAGGACTAGTAAAAATTAAACGACACATTCTAGTCTATTGTTCATAACAGTATTTATAATTTACTTTTTCCTATAAAGTTTATGCCCGTTTACTATTAAAACAGACTAGAGTATTCCTCAAGGACTTCTATTCTGTATTATATATTCTTTGTTTTCGCGTTATTTAATTTTTAATCTGGGCATATTTGTGTGTCATATATAATTTCAAATGTCAATTGGTCCCTGTAGGCTTCGCAAACTGCGACTAAAATAGTTAGAAATGAAAGAGTTGTATCTTTTACCATGATTTTAGAATTAACCGAGCCAAGAATTTTAGGACACCCTATATAAATATTCGTATCTTATATAATACGTGAATATCCTTGAATACATGTCGTTGGCAATCGACACAGAATACAATTGACTCTCAGTTAGTGTGCATGCGATAAAAAATAATAAAAAAGATTTCTTTCAATATCACTAACTTTTATCTCTAAGTACTAAGAGTAAAATGCTATACATACAGCAGACTACAGTAAGCAACCAAATAGTATGTACATAAATACAAATTTGGGATCTAGTCAAGTTTAGACTACTTAGTGCTAAGCTAGTGTTAGGGATTCGGGATGGATAGAGGGCGGTATTAAGGAGAATATTGTACAGGATATTTTTGCTACATCTGGCACCTCACGTCTACTTTAACTGGTAGCAGCGTAGTCCAGGCTGCAGAGTGATACAAGCGCTAATCCGCTTTTGGTCTTCATTTTTTAAATATAATAACAATAATAATAAGTAACAAGATAACACGCCCTCTTGTGCGCCAAATAATACAACAGAGGAAATTGTTGCTTCTAAATTCGATATATATATATATATATATATATATATATATATATATATATATTCAATTAAATAAAACTATTTAAAATAAATTTTATTTCATTCAATATGGAAAAATATAAAGTATGCATACATTATCTACGAATAATAATCGAATAATTACTTAAGATTTTAATTACAAAATATATAAATAGGGAAAATAAACCCAATGGAATACCTAAAAAAAATTACGTTTACCCTAGTAAATAAAATGCAAAAGATAATTATAAAGTAAGATTTGATTGCAAACGATATTGCAATCGATTATGCGATAAAGTGACCACTTTGCGGCGATGGAAACGTGAACGTGATCTCTGCGGCCAGGACTGGCAACACTATATACGAGTTTCATGCACGGGCTTAGGCAAGTCCGAATTGTTTAATGCGGTCGCAGCGGCAACAGGAGAACTAGGACTGTGGTGAGCAAAATGCTGATGGTGGGAAGGTATTCTTAGGGTATTGGGAGAATAGAGACGATGATCATCGCGTTCGCTTGTCTTGCTGGCTTGTTGCGGTGACAGTTTGGTAGCGGGATCCTCATCAATGTATGTGATGTCTGACAGAGGGCGCGGTGGCCAAGGGCCGCCGGTGTGGCTCCGCGAACTGCGTAAACTGTGTAAGCTGTGTAAACTATGTATGGAACGACGTTCCTCCAGATCCTCCAGTGTGGACTTGAAAGCTCTTATTACTCTCAGCTGCAAACACAGGGAAGCAGGGTACTCGTCAGCCTGGGTATTGCATGCGTATACACGCGTCATGCCAACACAACACACCAATTCCCATGTATGCGCACACTCGACTTAATTCTAAATACAGAAAACGAACAATCCAAACAAAGCAGAGCCTTAAAATAAGCCATTTTCATTAGTATTGCTCTATTTCAAAATTTAAAAAGTTTATCCCTTTCAAATTAAATACTCTGGTGCTAAATTATTTCCTTCAAAATGGATAATTTTAAGAAATAATACATTTTAACGAACGCTGAGATTAATCAAGACAATTAGAATTTGGTACCATTGAAACATACTATCATTATTTATAAAAAAAAATAGCCATATCATTTATTTGTCTCCCTCGTAGAACTAGCTTTGACATGTCATTATCGGTAATTTTTAATAATCAAAGAAAGCACTGTAGACACAGTATATGAACGAACCAGTATGTTATCTCATGACGTCACACTGCCGAGCTCTCTGTGACCTACAACGTCGTTCGGATGACTATATCATCCGGCGGCCAGTGCTATGCTGCGATCCAACCAAAGTGCAAGTGGTGAATTTGCGAATAAAATTATTTATTACAGCTTATATTTTTACGGCTTTTCGGTATTATTTTTATAGTTTATAAGCATTTTTTTGCAACAAATTTGTCAATAAAAATTTTAAAAATCATAACAAAATGAAAATTGTAATATGGAAAAACCAATAAATATTTTGTATAAGACTGTTGTTTTATTAACTCATCAGTGTACTGTTCTACAATATTTAGGAAAAAACATTTAACACGTTCAAGTCATTTTAAAACGTATGCACCTACGCCTATGGTAAAAAGAATCGTAAAACGATCCGTTCAAGGTTATCAAAAGCTCTGGCAATTTATGAATGAAATTTATGAAAAATATACTACTGGTTCGTTCATATACTGTGATGTAGAGACAATATAAACAATATTGTCTTAGTGTTTATTAATAGAATGTAAAACTCTGATTCACCTAATTATGTAATTGAAAGTGAATTTATAACAACATAAATATTTACAGCATGCCACAAACAATAGCTTTATTTAACAATAACTCGTCTGGAGAAAAAAATCTAGCACCGTTATATAACAGGGAGAAAATCTGAAAAAATTGCCGTATTTTTTTTATATTTAAAATGCTTTCTAAGCTAATAGCTGGCAGCGCAGACTTTTCAACATTTTTTTAGCAAAGCTCCGCCTATTTTGGCTTAATCGTTGCCTCTTTTTAGACTCAAACATACATTCACGTACGCCACACCCAAAAACAACCATACGTTATCTACAAGAACGTTCTTGGGATTTATTAAATTAATTTTAAATAGAAAGTACTTGTAGATAATTCAACAAACCTCCCAAACGTGATGTAGTGTAATGTGCTTTAAAGTGTATCATTGTGTTGGATACGAAACGCTGTGACACCCTTTACAAAAATAACCCAAGCTTGACGTCTACCAAATTTTGTGATATATATTTTTGACAAACACAAATAATTAAAAAAAAAAGGCAAATTTGTAAAAGCCAGCCAAAATCTGTCGATTCTATTGAATTAAATTTGAATTATTTTTAGTTAAAAAATAGGGATGGCCGATTTGTGTAGGTGTCACTTCCTATTACACTGAAATTCACTCATATACACAATATCTTCTCACACACTTTGATTTTATTGAGCTTTTCCACAAAATCTCGTCCTAAAATGGCCTACAACAGCAGACGCACACCAATCCCTAATGTCATCCGCTGATTTTGTATTTCATAAATAATTGTATAGTATACCTGCATTTTATCTCAAATACAGTGAATTTCTGTAAACGCTGGTGATAATTTAATAAGGTTTATTAGTAGATGAAGAAAATGTTCGCGTACCGAATAGAAACATCCTCAGGAATGATTTTGTGAAAGCAAATTTAGATAAATAGAGGTAGACAGACAGAAGAGAAAGAAGACAGGCATAGTATTTTAGTGTAAGGTTCATGCTGTCAAATTTAAACCATGCAATATATTTTTAAAAAAACTAAAAGTTTTACTAAACCAGGAAACTACTTGTTGTACTTTTCCAAATTAGGGACTACTGTTCAGAATGCAATTTTCATATAAGTTCTTGGCGACGATTCTTTATTTTTACTTGTAGCACTAGCAACCAACAAAGTGCTCACAATAATTGACTTGACCACGAAGATTAACCTTCAGTAGTGAAACGCAGACTTAACAGCGATTGTAATTTAGAAAAAGTAACCTGAAAAATATATTGCAGAAATTTAAAAGTAACAGTATAAACTATATATGTGATATTGGAAAACCGTGCCTCATTAAACTCGTTTCAAACACACTGTACCCTAATATACCAAGCGAATAAAGCGGCTTTTTCTTTTTTAACCGTTTACCAAGCGGCACACTTTCTCCAGACCATTCACACACAGATTATCCAAAAAAGTATACAATTTATTTCAAGACCTGTCCATGTCCATACATGGTGAGATCAGAAATAGGACAAAATTTAAGTTATTTCATTTTTAATGTTCTCCATTTTGACTATGCATTTATACAGGGTGTTTCATAGTTAAACCACCATAGGTTAACTGCAAGTAGAGGACACTTTGGTGGTTCCAAGTAGCCTTGGTAGTTTTTTTCTGTTCTTTTGGAATAAACTATTGATTTGTAAAAATCTTGATAAAATATTTTTTTTCCTAACCCGAACCTGGATTATAACTGTTTTTGTTACATGATGAGATTTCAATGCTTATGTAACTTACACCTACCAAAAATGAAATAAATCTATAGGGTGGTTCTAAAGTTATTACGTACGAAAATGTCAATGATACATTTAATAACCGACATTAAAAGTTAAGCAGTAAAACGGGATGTGCACTTCGAAAAATATTTTGGTGTCGCTCTATTTTTTCTGTTCTCTTCGAATAATCTATTGGATTTCGAAAATTCTCATACACAGGGTGTTGTTTTGGAGATTATCGAATTTTGCAAATTTTTCTCAAACCAGACCTGGATTATAATTTTTTTTATTACACTATCTTATTGTGTTATCAATGCAATAGATCATTACCAAAAATGAAAGAAATATATAGGGTGGTTCTAAAGTTATTGCCTTCAAAAGCATTGGACTAAATGAATAAAACACCCTGTATCTCTGTTAATAATTATGTTAGACCAATTAACCAAGGCTATTTGGTACCACCAAAGTGACCTCTACTCGCAGTTAACCTATGGTGGTTTAACTATGAAACACCCTGTATAACCTGGAATTCGGTTATATCATAATTTATAAATCCCCTTATAAAAAAGTGGGCAGGCCACTTAACTGGTCCTGCTCTCCAAATCCACTAAATAACTCACCATTTTCAGTTGAAAATCTAAATTTAAAGAGAAACCACACCTTTCTAGCAGTTATTATTATTTCCATCTCCTATCAAATTTTATCATCAACAAATAAATCAGAAACTTCAGTAAATAATATTAATCATGTGTTGGTAATTTAAGGCAGTGGTCTACTTATGTTTTCACCCTGATAAATTGTATACTTTTTGTTGAGTACGGTAAGTAAGATGGGTCACATCTATAGTGGCTGTGTTGTATAGTAAAAAAGGGTTTGATATGGTTAAAATCTAATTCCCTAAAAATCACTACCGTCTAAACACGAGGTACAGGGGGGGGCAACAAGACATCCAGGGTATTGCTCCAAGACATCTACACCAAAGTGCAAGTAACATACAAGATATCATCGCATCTAAATCGCCTACGTTAAACTACATACTTGTTTATTGTAGCTTGATGCGCCCTCTGGAACCCTATACCTCAGTTTCTTTCAATGGTTCCGCTGGCTATATATAAAATATTAATTAAATACAAGCAAAAACCAGCGCAATATACTGTGTGACGTGAATAACTGGGATAAAAGAAACGTAACAGTCAAACAAAGGGATGAGTGATGTATATATATATACTAGCACAGCAAACAAAAGACAAATATGTATGTCCGGGTGGTTTACTAGTAGTGAAAATGTAACGACTGGAAAGTGCTAACTTTTACAACACAGCCGACTCAAGATGGACGTCGTACTTGACCGATCTTCCAGCGGCAACTTCTCTGCGAAACATGCATTTGCAATAAAACCTAACTTAAGGATTTACTATATCTACTACCTACGTGTTTTGGTAACGTGTAGTCGGAAAAAACAAGCAAACGCAACGACGCTGCTTCTAAACACTTTGGCGATAAGATTATTACTATAAATCATCAATTACAATAGTTATATGCATGCTGGGAGTTAGAAAAGGTTAGTAAAGGAGAGGTTACAATAATGTTGTACATTTAAAAAGAACACAAGCACTATTTAAAATATCACCAACTCTTTTTTTATATGGATATTAGTCACCGATATATTTTTTTTAAATACAAATAAAACGAACAATTCAAAATTATAAATATAAAAGTGACTCTCTCCATAGAAACAAAATAAACTGGCAACAGGATAGGTGTTTATCCACTGCTGGCCAATTAGTTTTAAAAAATTTGGCATTTTTGTAAAAAACTACCAAATATAAACACACAAAATTAAGATTAGTTTTTTAAAAGAAAAGGCAAGTTTGTAGTCTAGTGTAGTCTAGTCGACAATACAGGATGCATCTAAATAAAATACCGTATATTTAAGGACATGTAAAAGTAATATAAACTTCCTTTTTCCTTTGGAACATTAAACTTGAAATGCTTTCTTTCCAATATATTCTCGATCGTGATAAAATATAACAGACCAAATTCAAGATACTTTTATCTTGCCAATTTATTCACATGCGAATAAAAAAACATTTCTAGTCGACTTCTACACATATCCCAATTTACGATATCTCACATAGATCCATCTTGTATGGGTATGCTACAAAAAACACTGACACTAAAAAAGCTCGACATTTTTCAGGGTGAACAACTCTGACTTTTTATATTGAAACTCTCTAAATGATTATAAAAGCTGTATTCTACTAACAAGCTATACCAATTTATAATAAATATACATTCTGAAAATATATAGTGCAACTTTTATTTACTACCGTAAATAAATTCATTTGAAAGCCTATGTTGGCATAGCTTCAATTTTTCAATATTAAAAGTCAGAATATAGAGGATATTTATACAAGCGTCCAAGCCAATTTGAATTTATTGTAAATAAAAATGTCAATTATTTAAAAAATGTATAAATCCCCATCCAAGTATTACCTAGGATCCACACTCCTTGGCTCACATTGTCAAAATTCACGTGATAAATAAATCATGTGGAAACTAAACTACTCACCGAGCAGTATATTGGGGACCAATAATATTTGTTCCTAATGCTTTCAGGACTAAAAATAAATCCCTTATAACCCAAAATATCTCTATGGGACGTCAACCAATTGAGAATCCCTTAGTGGTTTTCTCACAGGGTATAGTGAACTCAGTCAGCATCTTTGCAACTGTGAGGAAAAAGAAGGGACACCCTTGCACTTATCGATAGAATGCGACTGCCTTTCATTGAAGAAACTTCTCCCCCTAGGCAAACCACCAGAGGAAGAAGAGAAAGCCTTTCCTTGAATCCCAAGCAGATCCTGGACTTCATAGAAGGTAACGAAAAGGGGGAACACCGTTACATTTACTAACAGAATGCGACCCTCTATGAAACCTCAATCCTGCACTTCACAGGAGGAATACGATTAGGATGTGTGCTTAAACAGGTTCAGAACCTAAATATACTGTGTGACTATACATTTTTTAAATATGTGTATATATAAAATTTAGATATTTTTAATAGAATATTGAGACATAAGATCGTTTATTTAAAATATTTCAAGGTTCAGAACGTTGAATGGTTTCTCGAGCAAAATTAAAATTGGAAATATCATATTTTGAATGCGATTGTTAAAAAAAGTTTATCAAAATTTGATTTAATAATACGAAATTTAAATGTTTTCATAATTAGCAGATTAAAACTTATTCCTGCAATTAGCATTTTAAGTTGATGACCTTAGGTAGGCTTCATGGTATCGACTTTCGTTCAATTATTCACCAGTTTTGGCATATTTTAAAAAATATTAAAATACTCATTGTACCAAACAATAAGATAGTTCAAATATACATATTTAAATATTCTATTACATAATATCACAATTTTTTTGTTGTAATTGGACGTGTAAAAATATTCCTTGAAATTATGTACTTAGTTATTTGTAACGGAAAAACAACAAAGAAAAAATTAACCGCTTCGAAACGTTCGTTACACACCGGTCAAACAAATATAGCTAGCTCACTTTTAAAAATACTTTAATAATAATGTCAAAAGTTTACTCCACCCAATCTCACTAGTGATAATTATCAAAAAACCTAGAAGATACATAGAAGCTTTGATGTGCTTTGAGTGATTACATGACCACTAATTTCGATGACTGACTGAATATATTTAGTTTTTTTTATTAATTTATCATTTTTTTGATATTAATTTTCAATATTTCCCTCATCCCTACAAAAATAAGTCGCGCGCTTACAAACTAATCAATAGCAGTCCAATCAATACCACTGTTCCAAGCGACACAAAATGTTATGTCTACCAAATGCAAACATCTTTAATGGTGTTTACTCTGCTTTTAAAAATGAGCTAAACAAAAAAATTGAAGCAACATTAATAACACATGTACTGTCATATAAAAACTGTCAAAACAAATGATTATCACATGAAATATAACAAAACTTTAAACGAATTTCAGAAATGACAACAGATTTAATACAAGAAAGAATACAACTAAATGATGTTCACAAAATTTAATTTAATTGGAAGTTATTCCATATGCAGTACGAGGTCTAATCACATGTTAATGTTTCAATTACATTGAATTTACTGTGTGGCCCCTCACTTTGTGGAATCTACTCATTAATTCTGTTGATTTTTATGTGGAATATTTTATTAATAGAATTTCGGTTCAACTAAGAGCGCAAAAAACTATGGCAAAGATTACAGAATAAAAATATAAGATGTTTCATTCCAGGGCAGTTTGATTCAAGTTGCTGTCCCAAACGGGCGCCGCTCTCATAAATTTTGTTTACGACTCGCTTTTGTTGTCAATAAGACCGGTAGATACCAGATAAGTTCGAAAAGCTTATTTTCTTTTAAGCTATACAGGGGTAATTAGAGAAATATATATTTAAATTAATAGGATTCTTCATCACAAAGGTTAGTATACTAGGATCCCTTTCAAATATACTTGTTTCTTTTTCAACACATTGTATCTCATAGCACACGTTAAATTTCCAAGTGACCTCGTACTGTATATATAATTAAATTCAGTTAATCGTATTCAGCTCATTTTAAAGTACAAACACGCAAATTCAAATTGTTAATATAACTAAGTACACATTTTCGATTATCCACCCATGCTCAGTGATTAATTTTCGCACACACATTGTCAAATGTCAAAAGCAGCACCATGCTGGTCAAATTATGACTATAACAGTTGGTAAAAGGAATAAGGACGAGAGATGGGAGGTCCTCAACTGACGTAGTCTTTTTTTTTAATAAAATTGATTGCCTATAATTTCAACCGACTTAGAGTTTTAATATATTTTATACAAACGTCAATTGAATATTTTTTAAAGATTCTTTGACGGTTGTTGAGAAATTAAAACAATAAACGGCTTTTAATTTAATACTGCTTATCAAATTTGATTAATTGACTGAGCTCTGTTTATAAAACTATCAATCACTCATTATATAACAAAAATCCTTGTATCAGATCACGCACTCTAGTAGGTTAGAGGCTGTCTCGCATTGTGGCATGTAATCTATATAAATAGCTCTGCCCAAGTGCATCCTCTACCTACCAGTGCAACAAATTGTGTGTGTGTATTATCACCCCGAAAATTTTCACAAGTTGTGCCTATAGTTTTACTTACCTGCGTTTGCAATCTTGTCAGGCCTCTTATCCACAAAATTTGACCCGCGCGAGGCTTCTTGTCGGAATCAAGATCGTATTTCTCTTCGCCGATTGCAATTGCTTCCGTGTATTCTTCCGGATGGCCGCGACCCCATCTAAAAACAACCAATTATTTATAATACAGTCAATCGAAAACCTATTTGTTATGAATAATATTCGAAGTCCTTACGAAAGAATCTTTGGAATTTTACTGGTTGGTACAGTAGTAACTAGTTGCCCCCAGATAAGAGTTCCTACTCCAAAGAAGAGACACCAAAGCCATTGATCTCTATCCAGACTAGTTGTTGAAAACGCCACTCCACCTAATTGAATGATTCCAACCTGGAAAAATACAAATTATAGAGCTAGTATAGAAGGAATCGGTGCATGAGTACCGAAAACTATTCCACCTCAATTTTTTTATGCGATCCTCTTCAAATTGCCCTACTGATGATATAAATGCATGTTGCCATGCGGCAACCCGGCGCCATATTGTTCAAACCGAAATTGTTTAAACAATTGCAAGGATTTGTTATTTTTCAACCGGACAAATTTTTTTTATATTCTTTATTGAAATACCAATAAAAAAGGTCCTATGACTTTTCACGATGAAGTTAAAATTTCCAAAGATATGAATTTTTTAAGGTTCGAAAAATCTCAAATTTGTGTACTTTCGACCCATGAAAAATACAAGGTGTTTTCAAATGACACCTACAACGTTTGCATGTAGATACCTCTCGTAAAATTGGACAAAGTGATATAAGGATTGAGGGGTCCAGCCTCTCTACTTCTCGAATTACAGGGTGTTAAAATTTTGAAAAATTGAATGTTTTAATCCGATAACTTCAAAATGGATGAATGAATTGATTTGACATTTGGCAGGTTCTTTTTAAATGTAAAAGGGCATATTTTGATGAAAAAACATTTTTCAATTTTTAATCCAGTGGTGTACAATTGGAAGAATATGTTACTTTCTCCCTCTCATTTTTTACGCCACTGACATTTGCAGCAATTTTTATTCAATTTTGTATTCCTCAATGGTTTTCACGTGAAAAACGAATAACCTTTACGTATCAAAAAATTTGTAGTTTTCAAGATATTTAATGATTTGATGAAGTATACAAGGTCACTTTTTAATAATTAATTTTTTTTAAAAGTTCTTGTATTTTTTTCAATAACTACCAAGAACTGTCCAAAACTCTGTCCATTTACATTTATACACAGTTTGCAACGTTTTCTCATTGAAAATCGCATACCTTGGAGAGACTGGCGATTGCCGGAAATAATTGCTGTAGCTGCATGGATTCTTTCTATTTTTTTAAATAAAATCACTAGGTGTGACAAATATTTTCAATAATCTTCTCCGAATGTTTTAGATGAATCGCGGTTTCATAAATTAGTTCCTTTTACATATTCCAACCATAAGAACCTGGTATTTATTGGAAAAAAATACAAGAACATTTTTTTTTTCATTAATTATTAAGAAGTGATCTTGTAGACCTCATGAAATCATTAAATATCTTGAAAACTACAAATTTGATGCGTAAATGTTATTCGTTTTTCACGTGAAAACCATTGAGGAATACAAAATTGAATAAAAATTGCTGCAAATGTCAGTGGCGTAAAAAATGGGAGAGAAAAGGTAACATTCTTCCAAATGTACACCACTGGATCAAAAATTGAAAAATGTTTTTTCATCAAAAATGTCCTTTTACATTTAAAAAGAACCTACCAAATGTCAAATCAATTCATTCATCCATTCCAAAGTTATCAAATTAAAACATTCAATTTTTCAAAACTTCAACACCCTGTAATTCGAAAAATAAAGAGACTGGACCCCTTAATCTTCATATCATTTTGTCCAATTTTACGAGAGGTATCTACATGCAAACGTTGTAGGTGTCTTTTGAAAACACCCTGAATTTTTCAAGGGTCGAAATTTGAGATTTTTCGAACCTTAAAAAATTCATATCTTTGGAAATATCAACTTTATCGTGAAAAGTCATAGGACCTTTTTTATTGGTATTCCATTAAAGAATATAAAAAAAAATTGTCGGGGTGAAAAATAACAATTCCTTGCAATTGTTTAAACAATTTCGTTTTAAACAATATGGCACCGGGTTGCCCCATGACAACATGTATTTATATCATCAGTAGGGCACTTTGAAGAGGATCGCATAAAAAGTATTAAAGCAACAGTAGTAAAAATTAAAATAAAGATGATTACCTGTGCCAAGCATGTTCCGATCCAGATGGTATAGAAGATGGGGTTGGTGAAGATGCCTTCGAAAACGTTCCTTTGTCCGTGTATCTTTCTGGCATTGAACTCGTTGAATAGGGTCATCATGACGAAAGAGTTGAAGATGACGGTGAAATGTTGAGTCGGTGGATGTCCGATTTCCACACCTCTTCCGGATTCTATATCCAAAAACTTGTCACCTAAAATAAATTGAACATTATTCAAAGCTCCGTTTCAGAAATTTAATTATCTTTGACCTTACCTACAAAAAGTAAAGAAAAAATAACAACTAATTGGTATATAGCTTGTCCTAGGATGTTCTTCATCATGGTCCTGGAAATCAAGGGTTTTGTTCTACCATAGGGTTTCCTAAGTAACAAATCTCCAGTAGGCATTTCAGTAGCTAGTGCCAAAGAAGCTAAGGTGTCCATAATTAAGTTGACCCATAACATTTGTACTGCCTGGAAGCAACAAAAATTATTTTTTTATTAAAATCAACTTCGAGGGTAGTAACTTACCTTTAGAGGACTGTCTTGGACAGCACAAGCCCCGATAAATGCTACAATAACGGCAACGACGTTCACAGTAAGTTGGAACTGTAAAAATTTAGCTATACTGTCGTAAACGTTTCTACCCCACATAACAGCCTTCACAATACTACTGAAGTTGTCGTCTGTCAATATAATATCTGAAGCTTCTTTCGCTACATCTGTACCAGCAATTCCCTAAAACAAAAATTTTATTAAACACAATGATTCAATGATTTAAAGAGTTTACTTACCATAGCAAATCCAACATCTGCCTTTTTCAATGCAGGTCCGTCGTTTGTACCATCCCCAGTTACTGCTACAACTTCTCTATTATCGTTCACTTTACTGTCTATAATACCTTTAACCAGGATAAACTTGTCGGTGGGTGATGATCGAGCCAGAACACGTAATTTAGGCCAAATTTTATCGATAAGGTGCTGTTGAACCTAAAATAAAAATCAACATTTTGTAATTGTTCAAATAAAAACAATTTTATCATCACTTACTTCTCCCGCACTGTCTCTAATTCTCCTGTTGAATTCTTTACCTTCCAAAATAAGGAAGTCCTCGTTAGGTTTGACAATGCCGCATTTAGTGGCTATTGATCTGGCGGTGTTTACATTGTCACCGGTGACCATTCTGACAGTGATACCGGCCTTTTGACATCTTCGGATGGCATCAGGTACTTCGCTTCTGACTGGATCTTCAATACCAACAACACACAAGCACGTCAAGTTGTTGACAATGTTCAATTCATCGTCCCAATTGGGTTCGTTCTCAATATGCACCTGATTTATTTCTGCTTTGCCCGGGACAAAGTCTCTGAAAGCGAGACAGATAGTCCTAAGTCCGTCACAAGCCATTGGTTCTATCACTTGTTTCAACAACCTGTCTTGCATGTCTTTGGTGAATTTCTCAAGACGGCCATCGTGGCCGTAGATGAAGGCACACTTTCCTAAAATAATTTCTGAAGCACCTTTGGTAAACAACCGGAAACCTCCGCCCTGTCGGGGTATTACTGTGCTCATTGATTTTCTATCTGAATTAAAGGTGTACACACGTGTGAACGTTTCTTCTGGGTAATCGTCCCTGATGGTTTGGTAATTCTTTTGGAGTCCTACAATGAATCCCAATAAAGCGCATTCGGTTTTGTTACCAACTTGTCTTGGTAGATCGCTGCCCTCTTCTGGAGGCTAAGAAAAAATATATAGATGAAAAAAATATACAGGGTGTTTCATAGTTAAACCACCATAGGTTAACTGCAAGTAGAGGACACTTTAGTTGTTCCAAATATCCTTGGTTTATTGGTCATTATATAATTATTAACAGAGATACAAGGTGTTTTATTTATTTAGTCCAATGCTTTTGAAGGCCATAACTTTATAACCACCCTATATATCTAGTTCATTTTTGGTAAGGATATATTGCATTGATAACACAATAAGATAGTGTAATAAAAATAATTATAATCCAGGTCTGGTTTGAGAAAAATTTGCAAAATTCGATAATCTACAAAACAACACCCTGTATATCAGAATTTTCGAAATCCAATAGATTATTCGAAGAGAACAGAAAAAGTGTTTTTGTTACATGATAAGATTTTGATGCTTATGTAACTTACACCTACCAAAAATGAAAGAAATCTATAGGGTGGTTCTAAAGTTATTACGTACGAAAATGTCAATGATACATTTAAGCAGTAAGACGGGATGTGCACTTCGAAAAATATTTTGGTGCCGCTCTATTTTTTCTGTTCTCTTCGAATAATCTATTGGATTTGAAAAATTCTGATGTACAGGGTGTTGTTTTGGAGATTATCGAATTTTGCTAATTTTTCTCAAACCAGACCTGGATTATAATTATTTTTATTACACTATCTTATTGTGTTATCAATGCAATATATCCTTACCAAAAATGAAATAGATATATAGAGTGGTTCTAAAGTTATGGCCTTCAAAAGCATTGGACTAAATGAATAAAACACCTTGTATCTCTGTTAATAATGATAATAATAATTATATTATGACCAATAAACCAAGGATATTTGGAACCACTAAAGTGTCCTCTACTTGCAGTTAACCTATGGTTGTTTAACTATGAAACACCCTGTATAGGTGTAACTTTCTATAGAAAATTGGGTCAAAAAATTTCAAAGTAAAGTTGGAGTATCTAATAAAGATTTTTCAGATACTTTTAAATGGAAGTTTTTCAGAAAAAAAAACATGTTCTAGTTTGAGATGATTTCAAGGTAAGTTAAGTCTTTAATCTAGTTAATCGAAGTTATTAATTGATACCCAGAGTTCATAGCAAAATCGATTTAAACGAACGAACATAATAACTGTGTCTGAAGGTTCTAGGTAAAAAAAGCTTGAAATATGAACAATTTACGATTCAACGGAATTAAAATTTTGTATGATACTAACAAACGAGTATGATAAATTATGTAACAGACCGCTTAATAATGTAAATTGAGAACGAAGATAAATTTCATTTTAGGTAATTTCTATTAATAATTAACCTGTCAAATCGGTGTTATTTTACTCTAGTTTGGTATAAATCGAAATTTCATATTCTTAGCCAAATGCACATTATATGAAAACTAAAAAAAAGATTAAAGGAAATCAGTACTCGACAAATTTAAATTTTTGGGGTCTTCATGTTAATAAATGAGTCAGTAAA
>CAJUYH010005644.1:10024-32600 GCA_910591685.1 Galerucella tenella | reverse complement strand
TTTTCTTATTTCAATTACCAGCTAACGGTTCGCTTTAACACAATATCTTCAGTAATAAACGTCTTTCACATTTTAATTACCATATCTTTCGCTTTCTTTTCTATTCACCTTCAACCTCCAACAATACACGTTCAAGTATCAAGATAATGAGAACAAACAGTCAAGTACAAACTAGACTCGATGTTTAAAAAGCAAAACGCGTAGCTACTAACATTTGCATATGATTTCTTAAAGAGAAATGAGTTAGTTTTTAAGTAGTAGGCCGTTTGTTTTGCCTGCAACTGTTTACCAAGTGCCATGTTATAGAAGAGGCAATCCAAAAGCGCTTTTTTAAACAAACATGTAGGTAGTTAAGACGTTTCACATGTAGGTGAGATATTGAATAATAGACAAGAAGCTGAAGTAAACCGTTTGTATATAAGTGGGAGCACAGATTTCTAGTACACACTGTAGCAGTATTACTGGAATTAATCGAAGATCAAGTACCTGGAGCAAAATTGAAATTTGCAATAATCTCGTCCATGACTTAAGGCGATGGCTTGCATTTCGTGGTTTACCCGTGTTAGGTAATAAAAAGGTCTTAGTTGAAAGTTTAGTTCCTTCATATTACTGATCGCTACGGTAACGCTACGGTGGGATGAACGCGACCGTACACGATCAGCTCGTTAACAAAGCAAAAACTTTTTGAGGTGTAGAATACAAATCCCGTCATTGGTAATATAATATAATCTTTAGTTCTTCAAAAATTTCCTTTTTTTACAATTTGTGGATGCAAATGCAATACGCATATATACATATGGCTCAAAAATAAAATAAGGCTCAGGATGTGGTGTTTACTCGAGAGCACCAAGCCCAAGGATTCAGTGGGGAATGGAAAACAATAACAGCGTGGTTCAGACAGAACTGGCTGGTACCTCAATTGCCACGAAAGAACTAACCAGAAAAGGAATCTGTCTGGCAAAAACATAACAATCTGCACTGATAGTAGACAAGTCCTATTAGCCTTGAACAGACAACGTGTTATGTCGGGGCTAGTACTAGAGTGCCACCAAGATTTAGCTAACGCCTCGGCAGATAACCTGAGGTGGGTTAAAGGGCACGACAAGAGTAAAGGTAATCGCATTGCCGATTCTTTAGCCAGGGAAGCGGCTGGACTGAAAATTTTAGGGCCCAGTGACACCTACGGCCTAACGACTTCGCCAATTGCGGAACTAGCCAAACGTTACACCCATGCTCAATCCCTTGAGAGATGGGATGGAATCAAAGGATGCAGTCTTGCCATGATCACCCTGGGCGACCCTGGGAAACTGTCAACTAAGGGAACACCTCCATACTATGGGGCTAGTGACACACCTCTATGCAGGATGTGTGAACAGGAAGATGAAACTGTCAGGCATGTCTTATGCGAGTATCCGGAGTAATCGTCAATAAGAGAGTGTGTGTTAGGTGAGTCTTGGCCTACACCTGCCGATATAAAGGAGATGTCTCCTAGTGACCTGTCCACCTTTTTGGGATGGACAGGATGGACGATGACCTAGGAGGACACTAATGAGTCACATGCGGCTTAAGTGATGTGACCCTACACTCACCCTCCCTACTCTACAGATACAGAATTTGTGCATAACCACCAGGTATCACTCTATTTACATCAATTTTATAAATAAAATAATCAATAGAGCCGATATCCTGGATCCGCTAGCTGTTTCCACATCTTTAACTTCCCTTGCAGTAACGGCTCCTTGCCATTCAGAATTTTTCGTTATTTTGTTGTGAATGATCTACAATCTATCCGTCCGAGCTAAAAAAGCTTGCATTCCCTTAGAGTATTTGTTGTTATATCTTTGAAAAGCTTGCGAAAAACAGAGTCACATAACAAAAGCATCAAATATGTTAAAATTAGTTAAAAGGTTTTAGATGTTGTTTATATAATATAATATACAATCCATTCATTCTTATTTACATTCCCAATCTCTCCCTGATCCACCTCTCCCTAATTGGTAAATGTCTCTTTATTCAACGGAGCAGATGCAAAAAAGAGCAGACATCGCGTCGCAATTTCACTTTTCCGTGTTTATCCAGATTAGTGCTTTGTTCGATAATAAAGCGACGATCGCAACACTTTCTAATGCCAATTATATAACTTTCACTGTTACTTTTAAACCGAGTTGGTAATAGATCACAAAATTACATTTAACGGTTGGTTTGCGCTACACTGTTTTGTAGTAGATAACCTATAAACACTTTTCTATTAATTTCAATAAAGTTTGAACATTTTGATATGGTATTATTTATAATAATGATAACAATTTGTATGTTTTTTGTGGATTTGTGTGTGTTAAATTCACATTTTTATTCTATCTGTTATCTAGTCAATTTAATACAATTCTAAATGTAACGAATCTATGCTATTACTCGCCCAGATCAGATCTAGACTGGTCTGGGACTACAAAAACTAATTACCCTGGCTAACCGCAATAGACTAACTCTTGCGTGTCCCGACACAACGGTATTGTCCCCAGGTGACGGATGGGGGAACGGCCATGGGACTGAGTCGCCGGTCCCTTGGTCACTGGCAGATATAAGTTTGGTGATGGGAGCTAAACCTCCCCAAAATCATTTGCGAAACATGCCACAACAGACTAGCCTACCCAAGCTAAGGTGTAAGGAATCGTGCCGACAGCTGAATGGCCGCAGGGTGATATGCGGTCACGACCGATCCTCTTGGGGAACCGGGCGGAGTCCCATTGTAATTAGCCTTCCCTTTGCTACTCGTGGGAGCACACATGGAAAAAAACAAGGAAAACAAAAACAAATCCCGAGGCTGGACAGAAGTGCTCACCTCAATCAAAAGCAGTAGCTGGGGATGAACGGAAATGTCCATCCCAAAATACTGCCCAGAATGAGGCTGGATATGGAAGATCACCTCGTGATCAACTCAATGACCAAGGCGAAAGCGCATCTGCGGCGCCGAAGCCAAAAGGAGAAAGAGAGCTAAGGAATTAGGGGTGGTAGCAGCTTCAAGTGAACCCCCCTCCTCCCCCACTCCACCTACAACAGCAAATGCACTTCCTGCGGCGGGCGCCAAGAGCTCCGCCTTGAATAAAGGCAAGGAACAGGCTGCCCTCACTTGAGCACCTGCACGGAGGGGACTCCTAGAAAGTTGGGGTCTAAGACTGCATGCACTAGTCCTGAATCAGTATTTGGGATATCAAAAACTGCTGCACGGTGGATTTAAACTAAGCATCAGTCGTACTTAAAACACGTGCCAAAAAAGGAACACAGCAAACTCCTGGTCAAAAAAGGAGAAAAATATCTGTCGGCTGTACATGGAAGAGGAGAAGCCTCTCACAATATTTTCGATTGTGAAGCATTGTCCCATTGGAGATATAGACTCCTAGGATTAGGGCTCCCAAGAGAAGGATCTAGTGAGAATACTGATAAGGTCTCTTCACCCACACGGTACAACCAAGAAAACAAAAAACCTAAGGCTAAACTCAGACGGACCACAGCGGCACGAAACGACAACTTCATAAGGGGCATCTACCAAATTCGACCTTGCACAATTATGCTTTGTATATTTTTTTGTTTCCCTACGTCCTCACGTTTAAGTTCACATAACGAAAATTTTATTAGAAATATGAAAGCTCCGCAACATGTAGGTAGCCAAGCGGTCCAAGCGGATTTTGGTTCACGTACTACTCTATAAGCTTTGTCAGTACTGAACTGGGAGACCGCCGAGACCGGCGAGCGTTGTATCAACAATGGAACGGCACGCGACTAGCGAAGCAGAGAGACAATGTCGGTCATAGAAGGATAGAAAAGCGAGAGATGGATTTTTATCCGATATTTTAGTGGTAGCAACCGAATTTCAATAAGGAATTGTACGGTCATAAGTAATTTGAGGTTTCTGAGATTTTTATATCGTATTTATAAAGTTTCAAATTAGACTTCTTATCAATTAGTTTTTCCATTCAATCCATATTTAATTCTTTACAAGGGCTCAAACTTTGCTTAATATGTGTAATTACCTCATGATTCGTATTTTTTTCAAACAAAATTTGGTTAGCTATTTCTATTCGATGAGAACTCTAAGTTCAACATTAATCTACATGATATATTTTTTCTTAATTTTCAATACATCCATTACCTCAAAATTCTTTGCCAAAAATACTTCGATATTTTGTCAAATCGCTGCCGATAGTTTCCCCATAAATGTGGTTTTGGCTAAATTCAGACGACTTCAATTAAAGACAATGGTGTTCGGTAGTGTTCATCAGTTTCAGTTTGGAGAAACGAGGAGTGGCCAGTTTTCGCATTGCGAAGGCGGTCTGTCGCCCATGTGTTTTGCATTGAACCACCAACAACAATTTTGTGGGTCATATCGTCCACAGGTATCGTCCGTCGCTAAGATCAACTAAAAGGAGTCGTTCGTCTGAGTACTGCTCTAATTCTATTGCATTTTTAATATAACCACGACCTCCGCCCACTAACAACCACAATTATTAAGTTGTCATGACGCTGCGTCGCTGTGGTCGGCTGTCTGAGTTTGGCCTAAAGGCTGAGATGCTGAAGACGTCACAATAAAAATATGTTTACGTTCAACTTTCCCTGAGAATTTCGGTGATATATGTATGTAACAACTCGCATAACAAAAGAAGTCTGACATATTCGAGCGAGCGAGATATTTTTCTAAGCGAGAGACGTTAAAAAAAGTCAAACTGTTATAAACATATACAACGAAAGGATACTGAACTTTAAATATGACGGTAGCGTGTTGTACGTTCTACGAAAAATGAAATCCGTAAAAGGAAAAAGACTGACTACTTGTGTTAACAAGAAATGTCCATTTTATAAAACGGAGTCGTACAGGCTGATGTGTAAGTCCCGTTCTGAGTTTGAAAACTAAGTAAAACATGAAAAAAGGAAAATACTAAGTGGGCAACTAAAAGTAGTAGAAGTAGTATTGAAATTCTCTGACTTTATACTTTATATTTTACAAAAAAAAGCGATGAATTTCCTCAGGAACCAGTTTCCTTTCGTTGGTAATTATTTTTTCGAATAATATGTCGCTTTTGATTGCTGCCAACGATTCAAATTTGCATACTATAT
Source organism: Galerucella tenella (assembly GCA_910591685.1). Lineage (NCBI taxonomy): Eukaryota > Metazoa > Arthropoda > Insecta > Coleoptera > Chrysomelidae > Galerucella > Galerucella tenella. Next base: position 27,491 of record CAJUYH010005644.1, on the reverse strand, counting down.
CAACTTATTCATTTGATTGTTTTAATATCAATTAATATTATTCACGAAGTTCCCAAATCCTGTATGTCGCAAACCCTTCCCTTTTACCTGTGGTCGGCCGGCCGGCTTGCACCCCTATAAGCAGTAAAGTAAGTAGCTATATTTTCGTAGAAATACGATATTCCGAGTATTTGAGCAGAAGGAAAGGAAAATAAATTTTAGTTAGTGATAAAGAGTGTGGTAAATTAGTTAGGTCAGGGATTCTAATATTTGCTAGTCCTAAGTCTGGAGAAAGTGCGGAGGAAAAATTGTTTTTCTACACCCACATGTATATTATCCATTTTCTGAACAGTTGACAGAATGGAAATGTAGGACATATTGGTTAACTGAACGGATATGATTTCATATACTTAGCATTAACGTTTAGTGCCCGTCACTCATCTTTTTTCGTTGTCAAAAAAAGTCTCTCCTAGAAGCACTGGATCAAGAATATTCATTTACAAAAATAAACTTTTAGAAAATAATCCGTACAAATTAACAACAAATACTAAAAACAGAATAAAATGGGTATTTAACGTCCCCTTAAATACCCATTTTATATTCATATCTTATAAAATTATGCTATACATATGACGTTATAGATAAAGAATAAGCATATTCCTCGGTGGTCGAGTGTTAAACATACTAGACTCTCACGCGATACAGCAGGGTTCAATCTCCCGCGGAGAAATTTTTTTTTAATTGTTAATTTTATTTTTCAATAATTATCCTGCTCGATATTGATAACGACATCAGGTAGACGCTTGAAATATTTAGCAGAATATTCATTATTATAGATAATGGTACGGTACCGTAGCATTATACAAATTGTACATTCAAGAACTGTACGTTTACCACAAAAAATTAGAGGAAACACAAAATTGACTTGGTAAAATTATAAATAAAATTGTTGGAATTTTTTTTTTCCTTAGAATTTAAGTGCCTGGACAACTATGGCCATTGGCACTATACGAAAGACAAAAAGACATATAAAAATACATACACTATCTCAAAACATAAAATATGTAAAATATCAATCTAGTTTATATTTTGTGGTAGAGGTTAGTTGTTTTGAGGAATTTCAATGTCTTTGGGATTTCAGCGGTGCAGTTTAAAAGCTCTCTCATGTTTGGTCTTTAATTTGAAGTTATATTACAGGTTATTAGAATGTTTATATTCTAGATTTTTTTCTTAAGTGGGTCGTAGAAAAAGTATACTGTTCGACTCGTGTGGATTGTCCATATCGCACTCGAACGATTGAGCACTCTACCTACGGCGTCGTGCTCAAACTTCGTCCTCGTGCGATATGGCCATCACATCCACACTAGTTGCACAAACTACTATTTCCGATGACATCTCGGAGTATCCTATTTCTACGGAAATATACTAATCTAGTAGCTTCCCAGTTTTCGGGGCGCAAACCAGCCAACCTCAGGTGAAAGGATAGGGAAATTATGGGAGCGTGAAACGGCAGGGCGCATATCTGCCGGATTCAAGTCTAGTAACATTTTGTTTAAAACTTTTTTATATGTGAATACCTAATATTCTGTCTCATTGGACTCCTAGGACCAGAGATCCAAGGGAAGAATTTTTCATTTCTCCAAGAAGGGCCTAGTGAAAATTCTGTTAAGCCTGATAAGTGCTACTGGTCTTCTCATAAATGGTACAAGCAAGAGGACAAAAAGCCTAAATGCTGAGGTGCCGAGGACTCTAAGCATCTGACTTATGGTGCCGAACTAATCAATCAATCAATCAAATAATAGAGGAAGAAGAAAAAATTGGGATATTTATTCGACTTTATTTACAATAAAATGTTCCATTATTTTGTAATTTGATGTTTTACCTGTACACTAAATTAGAACCAAATGAATAAGTCTATGCGTTCTTCCAAAGATGGATGCCTTACTTAATTCTTATGAGATATATTCGAGGACTCCAGATTTTCACTTATTTTTCGAGAAGTGCCCGCAGTTGCGGGGACCCTGAAGTTATGGAGAAACCGGGGGTCACGGGAACCTCAGATGCCAGTGCAACGAATATTTTAAATTGAACTTTCTTTCGACTATACAGGGTGCGGCAGATAAACGGTCAATTAGAGATATCTCGAGAACTAAAGGTATCTGAAATATGAAAATTGGCATGAAGGGGTTTTGAATAATGAGCTATTCAATGAAAATATTGCCGTCACCATTCTACTTCCGGTTATACCGGAAGTCCCACATAACTTTGGAATTTTTAATAGAAGACCCTGTATATTTTTGAATTTTAGGAATATTTAAGTTATTCTGAACATTTTTTGTTAATACTTCCCTATACCTATTTTGAACCGTTTTTGAGTTGTAATGTTTTTTATATGAAAATTACACTTTTTTACCATGTACATGAAATTCAATATCCTCTAATGTAATTTGAATAAAACTTCAAATTTCTCAGGAACTATTTACCACATACCGCTTTATCGTTTACACTATGAAGTTACCTTTTTTATTATACAGGGTGTTCTCAAAATTGGAATAAAAACGGAATCCACAATCTTCGCGTAATTCCTTTTTTTCAAATGGGACACCCTGTATGTGATTATTAATTTTAGAAGAATACGTTGTCCACTATCGATATGTATCACTATTCCCTATACCTATCTCCTGCAGTTTTCAAATAAATCAGTTTTATACATTTTTGTAAAAAAAATTAATTTTCCTGTAGGCTATGTGGTATTAATTTATTGAGTTAAACACTCGGTTAAACATTGAACAATTATACAGATACTATCAAAGATAATAAGGTACTAGCTTATTAATTCAACAAATGTTCAAAGTGTTGCCCATCAACTTCCAAACATTTATAGACTCTTTCAAGGATGAATTTGGATGAGCTGCAAAATATCCCAGGATGTCTATTTGTAAATCCTCATTATTGACATGGGTCTTGGGCTTATTTCTTTTACTTTTAAACTGACCAAACTGGGAACAGTTGTGTAGCAAACGTTTAACAGTTTTATGATTTGGTCGAGACTTTTCAGGATATCTCTCAGCAAACACACGGCAAGTTTTGGATACCATTCTGTTATACTCACCGTGAATTATAATTAAATTCAAAAAATCATCATTTGTATATCCTAAATGTGCCATTATTATTTTGTTAACAAAATTAAAGGCAAACTATTATTATACCTTTCACACAACGGCATACAACAAGGTGACTATTAAACATTAATAATAACTGTCATCTGTCAGAATATTCCATAGGCGACTTGATAAATTAATTTTTTGTGACAAAAATGTATAAAGCTGATTTATTTGAAAACTGCAGAAGATAGGTATAGGGAATAGTAATACATATCGATAGTGGACAACATATTCTTCTAAAATAAATAATCACATACAGGGTGTCCCATTTGAAAAAAAGGAATTACGCGAAGATTGTGGATTCCGTTTTTATTCCAATTTTGACAGCACCCTGTATAATAAAAAAGGTAACTTCACAGTGTAAACGATAAAGCGGTATGTGGCGAATAGTTCCTGAGAAATTTGAAGTTTTATTCAAATTACATTAGAGGATATTGAATTTCATGTACATGGTAAAAAAGTGTAATTTTCATATAAAAAACATTACAACTCAAAAACGGTTCAAAATAGGTATAGGGAAGTATCAACAAAAAATGTTTAGAATAACGTAAATATTCCTAAAATTTAAAAATATACAGGGTCTTCCATTAAAAATTACAAAGTTATGTGCGACTTCCGGTATAACCGGAAGTAGAATGGTTACGGCAATATTTTCATTGAATAGCTCATCATTCAAAACCCCTTCATGCCAATTTTCATAATTCAGATACCTTTAGAACTCTAGATATTTCTAATTGACCGTTTATCTGCCGCACCCTGTATAGGTCCTATATTTGTATTTACAAACTACAAGGTCCGCAAAAAAGGTATCTAGGATTTGATCTTCTCTATATTTTACACATTTTTAAATATTTGTCATTGCCTATTGTTTTTTTTAACATTGTGTTATCATGATAATATAATGGTAAAAAGAGACAAAAGTAATAACTAATGTTTTGCATACACTATATCTATGCATATTATGATGTTTTGTTCATTTACTTCAATAATCAACACATATAGATATGTATTATGTTTTTTTTTCTGTTGTTTGGTTTTTCAAATAAATGAATGTACTTTATGTTCCTTATTTTGTGGTATTGGAATGCACATATTTATTTTCCCATATTTTTCCTATTTTATGTTTCATTTTCTAAATTATATTCTTGTTGGGTTTCTATTTTTTAACTTAAAATAAAAACGCTGTTCCATTCTACTACTCCTTATTTGTAAATGCCTATATACGATTTATTTGCTCATGTATATGATGGGCTCCACTAAAATCCTTGTGGTGGGCCCCGTATTTGAAGTTACGCTACTGAATTTGATGGAATACTTTAACCGGTCTACACGATAATAATTGAAAAACCTTTTTCCACTCTCTTTAATCGTGAGTGGGTAAACAAAAAAGTTAAAAACGAAAACGTTGGCTAGAAGCATTCTTTTATGTGTTTCCACTGCAGTCTCTCTGTTTTATTTTACGTTAGCAACTAGTTTCCCAACCGGTTCTATTATATTAAACTGCCGAGTGACCTGAGGGCAAAATTTTGAATTCTCGATCTGTTCTATGTGGGTGTGAAATTGTACAATACAGTTTTTGCAACTGATTCGTTCCAGCTATCATCTCGGTTTATATTCTCGCCATTGCGTGTCGATTTTAGCTGTTAATTTAAAACATATTGTAACACTACCGTTATTTCATCACGGTATTGAATAGTACCGCTGGGTTTGTATTAATGAATCAATTTAATAGTGTCGATATCTGAAAACATGATAATTATTTTCGTTACCCATATTTTAAATCATAAGTATACGTAGGAAGTTCTTTTTTCTGTGTGCAACATGTTGCTAACTTTTTTCAGGCTTACTTTCCACAGATATATAATGTGCTGAAGCATCCAGAACCATCCCCGGGTAATAATGCCCGAGTAACGATTTCCAATCGTTCTCATAATGGTGTAAGTAATGATGCAATTGGAAAATGCATTTTCCGGTCCAGAGGGCGTTTTTCAAAAAAGTGCCAACCCTATTCCAACCCTATTCGGATGATTTTGCTCTAAATGCCCTGGACTAACCATCTCATATATTCATCTTCAGCCTACTATGGATGTATCTGAAAGCATAATTTCTACGATTGATAGTATCCAGTGGAAGTCTCTGTTGTAAAACATAAGCTCCGCCGGGTCAACGTCAAGAATGTTTTTGCTGCTTCACTGTCAGGATAGTACAGTATTTTCATGGATAGTTTACAGTATTTCGTTCCGTTCCGAAAATGTTTGGACGCCAGCTTTCTTCTACTGAACATTGGCTAGCAGGCAGGTTCAAAAAATTACTAGCCAGAGCATTAGCCGTGCGTTTGCCTTTAGACTCACTATGGATTTTGGACCACGACAGTGTGACTACATTGTTGGTGAACACCATCTAAATCAATGCAGGCTTGTAGACGTCTTCAAAAGATTAACTTGAATCTCTAAGCCTGATCATTAACATTTCAAAAAGAGTGCCCTATCCTAACTTCCATATCGTCTGGTGTAGTGCCAGATACTTTGTACACCTGATTTTTGATATAATCCTGGAAGAAAAAATCGACTTCATTTAACTCTGGTTGATTTGGTGTCTATAGAGCGCTGGTACTGCTCCTGCCAATCCACCTTTCAGGAAACATATCATTCATTGACTGAATGAGCACATCATAGCGAGCAAAAGTTTCGTCATGTAAATACCACATTTGTTGATAAACAAATTGTAAATGTTTGTTGATATTTCAGAACTCGAATAACAGAAATTTATGCACAATAACAGACACAGACACAATAACTCGAACTATATAGGTCAGTAAAACTAGAGGAAGAGTCTCAGAGACTAGTAGCTCCTTTAGTCCTATAACGTCCCTCTTCTATCCAGTAATCTCCCAGGTGTTGTGCTTTAGGATTCTAAATTGCTGTGCAACTAGAAAGTATGTGGATGGAGGTTTTTTTCTTCCATGCCGCAAAATCTACAATCTTCTTTTTCCAATATTGTGCACGATTGAAACTTTATCTACCTATTAGGTTTGGCTCTCCTCTCTTAAAACAATTATAATGATAATAATTTCACATACGTCTGCTTGTGATACAATTTCTCTTTAGCTGACTGATTTTTTATTCAGAGTAATTGTTTTGGTAATTTCCAGTCCGATATAACAACCAATCATGTGTTTTAATTTAATTAACCAAATAACGACGGAACACAATAGTGGAAGCTAACGAGGCCCGTGTTCCACTGCAAAACAAAACCAAATTAAATTTAGAAACCATCGTACATTCGACGGAATTATTAATAGTCAGTTGGTCCCTTTTCGAAACAATAATTGATACAGCAGCGATAAACAGTTCAACTGGAAATGCTTATTCACTATTTTTTCACAATACAGTTCGCTGCCGACAACGAAAAAAATAATCTAACGACAACTGACAGGGAGTATATTGATTACAGAAACAAATCTATCAATGAAAAATAATGATTCCAAATTTGGAGTATAGGGAGCTGATGCTGGAATTAAGGAATGTTATTCATAGAAAATATTCATTTTTGTAGACCATGAGTGGAGGAAAACAAACAAATAAAAGGTAGAACGTGTCGGTAGGAACACGGTAGGAACTTTAGTTCCTTTTAAGCAAAAATTATGTAATACATCTGACGTTATAGATAAACAATTTGCATATTCCTCGGTGGTCGAGTAGTAAGCAAACCAGTCTCTCACGCGGTAGACCCGGGCTCGATTCCCCGTGAAGAAGTTTTTTTTTATTGTTAATTTTATTTTTAAATAATTATTCTGCTCGATATTAATAACGACAACAGGTAAACGTTTGAAATATTCAGCAGAATTTCATTATTATAGATAATGGTACGGTACGGCGTCGTGCTCAAACTTCGTCCTCGTTCGTTATGGCCATCATATCAACACTAGTTGCACAAACTACTATTTTTATGAAAATATGCCCTTTTACATTTAAAAACAACCTGCCAAATGTCAAATCAATTCATCCATCCATTTTAAAGTTATCGAATTAAAACATTCAAGTTTTCAAAATTTCAACACCCTGTATTCTTACCCCCCCTAATTCTTACATCATTTCGTCCAATGTTACGAGAGGAATCTACATGCAAACGTTTTAATTACCCTTAACGTTCGAGAAGCTTATACCATTTTTTGCGCGATCGTATTGAAATAAATTCCGAATAAAATAATTTAAATCTCTTCGAAATGAACGAAATGTCAAAAGTGAAATTCATACTTCTCGATCAGTTTAAAATATATTTTGCATTGTGGTGAAATTGTTTTTATGCTATTTATTACTTTTCGACGTCTGAACGGTAAGTGAATTACTTACCGACGTGTTAAACTTAGAAATCAGTAAACACAACCTACCGTCCTGACAACCGATGCTGTAAATAAACAAAAAAGATCAATCGCGCAAAAAAAATTATGGAAATAATAGTAAAAATTTATCCGAACAAATTCAAGTAGATCACCAGCACTGCGAATACCAGCTTTGCATAGAATTTTAATGTAGCATCAGTGGTTCAGTGGTAGAATGCTCGCCTGAGTCGCCTGCCACGCGGGCGACCCGGTTTCGATTCCCGACCTGCTCAGGAGAGAGCACACGCACGCAAGCAAGGCACATAACGAAGCAACGTACCCTAACGTAACGTAACGGTCAGATCTTTTGCGTCGCGACCCCAGGTCGCTCAAACCTAACCTGACGTAAATAACTAAAGTTCCAAAAATTAGAGCTAATGTAATGGTTTTAGATAATCAAGCGATTCTAGAAGCATTTAACTTTCCACTAACACGCAGCTCAATATGAACACTTAACAATTTACTGCTTGGATTGTAACGATAGCTGGCGCCTGTCAACAAATAGGTATCAAAATAGTTAATTTAACGCCAAAGTTTCAGGCTGATTCGTATAAAGCTAAATTTATAAAGTTGATTAGTCAGTTGAGAAATGGAATTAAGGACATATATTTTTTACAGTTGTCTCCATAAGAATGCCTTGTCGCGTTAGTTTCTGTTTTTTTTTCGGCAATGAAGAACCACATCAATCGACAGTTTTTTGGTGGTATGGATAATTTAAGTGGGGATAGATTAATCTCGGCGACAATCTAAGAACAGGCCCAAAAAGATCGGCGGTTACCCAGTAAAATGTCGATGAAGTACCTAAGATGATTCAAGAATATCTTCATGTCAGATATCGAGACCAGAATGTGCCTTTTCAGTAATTTTTTTTTATTGCTTTAAATTGAAGTATTCCACAAAAAATGTCCCCGTATTTATTTATATTTTTTTGGAGCTTGATTTGCTTAAAACAAATTATAAAAAGCGCGAACTCTTCCTTCCTTCGTGACCTTGAAAACGACAGACCGTTATTTCCGTAGGATTTGTAAGGTTTGCTACTCTAATTTTTTAATTTAGACATCTCATCTAACATCGAAATCGATATTGATATTTCCTTCGTTATTGCTGTTGTTTGGATTGTTGGTTTTTGTTTCGCTTTCGTGTTCCCAAAATGTTCGAAGAGTGCTTTGTACCTTTGACCAAGCAAAGTATTAGCTTACGTTCCACGAGATGGAAACAGACGAATATCATGGTTCGAAAAAGCAGAGGTTAAAAAGAAGTTGACCAAAACCAGGAATATTTGCTGATATTATTTTTTAATAATTGTTTTGTTGTTATATGCGTGATTCCTGATTATAAAAAATTTAAATTTGACATGTATGACTTCAACATACTAAAATCAACATTTGGCAGATTTTCTGCACGACCCTTTAAAAATCCTGGATCCATTTCTTCCAATAATTCACACAATCGAATTAACTAACATAATACACAAACACAAGAAAGAAATTGTCAGCTGACGTTCTTCTTTGTTGGATTTTTTGACCTCGGCCGTAACATAAATTGACCAGTCCCCCGAAGATGCAGTCAACGCCTTCAAAAACTTTATTTTGAATGTAAGTACCAGGAAGCTAGTGGAATAACTGCTTCCAGAATGGGTTCCAAAGGATGCTGAAAAGCATTTCTTTTCGTAGAAATTACTACTTTGAAAACCAAAAGTGTATAAAAATTATCTGTTTTTTTTTCTATCTCCATATTCCAGATATAAAAGACATATTGTTTCAAGCACAGTGATAAAAAACAGTACAACAAAGTAATGAGCCAATGACCTATTGATCCAGCATTAATAAACACCGACAAGTAAATCACTGGAATCAATCCATGTGTGTATTTTTATTTCTAAATTACCTATCTTCTTCGACAAACTGAATGTTATATTATTGTTGTCGGAAACGTGTATATGAAGTGAAATCAGACACCGACCAAGTACTCACTACACCACATGTTTTTGTACGCCTTGTTGGCTCCGAAACAGATCATTTCACTACCGCATTACGTTACGGATTTAAAGTGGCAGCGGCGTTAATTAGATGCTGTTTTTGTATGAAACCCAAGTATTTTCTGTTGTAGTATGCTTTAAAGTTGATACTGGAACTAAATATAATCTCTAGAGATAGCTAGCAAAAATGTTTTTTTAGGTTTTTAGCAACATTTATTTGAGTTCTAACAAGAGAAATTTAGTTTATTAATAAAATTCACTAACTACACTCACAGGCAAAAAAACTGAAATTTTGGAAGTTCGTTGTCCAAGAACTCGTAATTTTCCATCGATGTAGATAAATTCTTTGGTATTAAAACAAACTCCAAAAAGGTTTTCCAAAAATGGTGATAGATTATTATACAAGGAGTAAAAAAAACATGTATTTGTAGTCCAATTTCTTAACACCCTGTGGAACAATTTAGGAAATTTGTAGAGTTTACGCTCAGTTTATTACAAAGACTATCCTTTTCGCCATCTACACTTTATATTTCACCTTGATTTGATACACGTATTCAAGTAAAAGCCTGGAATTGTTTTTTTGCCGTTGAGTGTATAATACTTTTTGCGAGACTTTTTGTTACGTCTTTGTTACGAAACTGTTGTTTTAGGATAAGATTTTTTTTGAATTATTATAACTAAATTAGTATATTATGCAACGATCATGTGATTATGGTTATTAATATACAAGCATTAACCGGGATACGAATCGAGCCAAGGGCGAGTTTCGTATGGTTAATGCGAGTTTATGTGTATTAATAAACATTACATGAGAGTTTCATACAATTTTTTTTCTACGAAGGAATATGATTTAAAAAAATTTACTAACCGGTACTCGAACCCGGCACGTACAGATCGAAAACAACCTTTTCCTACGATCACATAGGAAAGTGACATATATCGCACTGTCTAGTTCTATGGAAAGTGGCCTTTATTCATACGTGTACGGAAAAAAAACTTATCCGTACGTGTACGGATAAAAAAGCTGTCAAATGAATTTTTATTAAGATTGACCACTGGCAAGCTGTCAAATATATAATGTTCAATTAGATTTACCTATGTAATATCCAAATTTGATGCAATCTATTTGAAAAGTGAAATTTTTGTCATTTTCTTGCTAAAAAAAATTAGGGCGCGGTCGAGGATCGAACCCGCGTACTTTTCGTCAGAAGTCAGATGTTGTACCAACTAATCCAAATCACCTGTTATAATAGTAGGAAAATGTAATCATCTTGAAAGGTATTCATGATAAGTATGTATAAAGTATGATAAACAATAATAATTTCACTTTCAATTTCCATAATTATCCAACCAATTAATAATTGTAATAACCTACCTATATTATATAATTAAATTACTTGAATCTTTGTCACTAATGATAGCTATTGTTAATTTTGAAATCAATTCTTTAATTGTAAAATTTTGTGTATTAATATGTCAGATGTTGATTACACATTATTTGGTGAAAGTATCACGTGATCGTAGGAAAAATACTGTACACTACTCGTGCGAAAGTGATTTTTCACACTCGTGTCATTGTCGTACTCGGCTCATGCCTCGTGCTACAATATTTCCCACTCGTGTGAAAAATGTCACTTTCCGCACACGTTATGTAATATACTATATGCGGCGCCTTTCCTCACTGTGCTACGTGACCACATTGTTAAACTAATAGCATAAAGTGTATAGGTAAGTTACTGTATACAAAATTAGTAATAAATTATGGTAAACAAAAATTGATAAGTTTAAATATGTATTTACCTTGGTCATTAAGTATTTTTGGTCTGTACTCGACATTTCTTTTAAAAACTGACGCAAAAGATTTAAACTGTCGCTGTCAAACATTCTACAGAAAATATTGGGTCTGCCTACTTGGGTATTTGAAAATCTAGATTTCTATTGGTCAATTTTCCAGTTTTATAATGGAAACAAGTGTTATAATGAATATTATTATGAAACTGATAATTGGCATTTAATTAACAATTTATAGTATAGGAGCAGAAAAAATATTTTTTAAACAAAATTTTTAAAACTTTTCTTCAATATCACTAACTTTTTCTCAGATTCACATTTGTTTACTTTGACGTGATAACATTCAGAGCAAAATTGTTTTTTAAAGGAAGTGTTGAATATTTGTTAATATTCTTTGCAAGTCTACTTACTGAAAGATTATTAATAGCGTTTTCTAACCTAGTTATTTGACAAATTGCTCAGTTTAGTTAATAAAAATGTATAAGTGGCAATTAGTTCGATAACTAGTGCACATGGCAAAGTAATTAAGCACCGAACGTATAATCAAACCACCAATTCTGATCGGTCATAATTTTTTATGATCATGTTAGATTAGCTTCGTTTTTAGGTTTAAATGCTCGTTTACATTTTGAAACAACACTTATTAATTTCTAACCCATATATATTTGATTAATTAAGTGAATAGTAATTAGAAGTTTATACATACAACAAGATTAAAATTGGTACATTAAATCATCGACATAAGTGAAGACTTTGATTTAATTTATTCCAGTGATTAAAAATAACGAAATCGAAATTTGAAAGCTCTTAATACGTTCTGAAAAGGCTGACAGTGGAAGAGGCCACCCCATAACATACAATCTAATGTAATATAATGAACGACTACACTTACATCAATAAAATTTGAAGGCTGAAAATAAAGTGTTGTAAACTTCTTTACGAATGGTAACAGGTGACGTAATAGTAATAGATGACGTCACAGTGCCACTCTGGCCAATAATTTTAAATATAAGGACCTTATGACAAGTGCTATCTCGTTTGAAAGGCATTGACATTGGCTACATAGCCATATCAATTTTGTTTGGGCTTAAACTAATTTTGACGGATAAATTAAATCAATACCAAAATTATGATTTCACATTTAAATATAGAATATTTTTCAGTCCGCCTCTGGTTAGTTGTCAAAATAATTGACGTTTTTAATTTATTGCTATTTGTTGCTTTGCAAAGTTTTTCTAAATAGCTTGAATATTTAATTTTATTATTGTTTAACGAGACGTTTAAGAGTTTACATAAGCAAAATGGTACGTACTCAAGCCGACAAAGTAGCAGCTATCTTAATAATTGGGGAATCTAGAAAGAATTTCCATGAAGCGGAACGTTTATTTAATGAGAGATACCCAGATCGCCCTATCTCGAGAACTTATTTGAGGGAGCTTCTTCACAAGTTTGAAGCAACAGGTAGTGTTCAAGATGCCAAACGATCTGGTCCAACATTTAGTGATGATACAAAAATTGATTTAGTTGCTGAAATGGTAGTAAACCCTACTTCCTCTTCAACTAAAGTTGCGTCTATCTGTGAAGTAAGTGAAAGTACACTACAGAGAGTGTTGGCTAAAAATAAATTTCATCCATACAAGTTAAAAATGGTGCACCACCTTTCAGATGACGACTCCGACAGAAGACTCGAATTTTGTGAATGTATGACAAATAAAATTAGTCAAAACCCACATTACACAAAAACAATTTGTTTTGGTGACGAAAGTACTTTTTTCCTCAATGGAAATGTGCATACACAAAATGTAAGGTATTGGGGTGACACAAATCCTCACACCTTTCGTGAACAACATACCCAATTTTCAGAAAAAGTCAATGTTTGGTCAGGTTCTTTGGGAAACCACATAGTTGGTCCTGTTTTCCTAAATTCAAATTTAAGCGGTGAAGTGTATCTGGAGATGTTACAAAATGCAATTAAGCCGTTCATTCTTGAAATTCTGGAAGATAATCCCGATGAATTCGGCTATCTGGAAATAACATTTCAACAAGAGGGTGCTCCTGCACATTATTATGGTGCAGTAAGACGTTACCTGGATGACGAATATCGAGGTAGATGGATCGGCCGGCGAGGTCGTATAGAATGACCACCTCGGTCACCAGATCTGACACCATTAGATTTTTTTCCATGGGAGTACTTGAAATCCAAGGTTTATACTACGGCACCAGATAGCATTGGCGTTTTGGAAGATAGAATTATTGAAGAATGCAATGCAATTTCAGCTGACACATTCGAACGAGTACGACAAGAGTTTACTAATAGGATGTATTACTGTTAGAAAGTCATCTATTACTATTACGTCACCTGTTACCATTCGTAAAGAAGTTTACAACACTTTATTTTCACCCCCCAAATTTTATTAATGTAAGTGTAGCCGTCCGAAAGATACGAGGGGGGAGGGGACTTTTGAATAGCACTGTATATTGAATATTTATCCACAATCACGTCATACTTGGAGTTTTATCCACACTTATCACTTTGAACACTAGTGGAATAATGAAAAATAAAATCTTAAATAGCAACCCTTAATAGCTCCCAAAATTTTTTCAAGGTGACTACGTAAGCTCGTGGGATTAAAATATTTCTTTATGCCAACAAGTAGATGGGGACTAGAATTTTGTTCAAGTAATATTTAGATATACCCATTTATATTAATATCACATCATTCAACTATATATAGTGTGACTAATTTATAAACAATATTATGTAAACATTACTTAACAATATCTAAAAAAAAAATACATTCGATAACGGATGGTTATAAATAAATCAGTTTTCCTGGTATATTATCAGACTGATATTTTTATTCTTGGTAACAGTATACAGTGTTTTTTTCCATTTTATTTCATTGTTTAGAGTCCAAAGGCAAATATGGTTTTAAAGAATTGGCATGGGAATGTTCTGTTAATTGAAACATTTCTTGCTTTTTTGTAACTGCAAAAACAGTGGAAGAGAAATGTGAAGGGTTTGATACTAAATTTTCTGGTATTTACAGCGAATTTTCCTACCGAGTTCATTTTGACATACTTATTGTTGATTCGAATTTGGTACCAAGTTGTTGTTTTCCAATTTGGATGGACTGTCCAAAATGCCTTGTTACTTCTGGATTGGCATTTCATTTTAAAAATAGCCGAGTAGGATAAAGACTTTTGTTATTCTTAATTATTACCGACCATTTGCTACTGGCCAAGGCTTTTGCTCCTGGGATTGCTTAATTACCTAGCCAGGCCATTTCAAAAGGAAATAAGTGACATATTTTTTCTTGTAGGCCATCTGAGGCTGGGGTGTATATGTCATGAATTTTTATCATTCGCATTAAGTCTTGTATTGGAATGACTTTATTTTCTCTTGATTAAGTGGAAGCTGATTTCGGGCTAATTTAAATGAAGTATAGTCATATAGATTTTTTATTTCTGTAGTATAAATCAGTCTTTAAAATTGTGTCACCATCCTAAACACGAGTTGAGATAAGGTAGTTTATTATTTACCAATTACAAAATGGTTACAAGCAATCGGAGTGCTTTCATAATAAATAAATGTTTCCCAGGATCACAAGGAAAATAGTAAGTAATTTATAAAAATGGATGATGATTTACAAAATGTGACGTTTCTACAGCCATACTCAGTGTAGTTTTAGAAATAAAGCGCCAAACTAATCGAGAAAATTCCACACCTGTGATTTTTCACCAATCAAAGCGTGTTTTTTGACAGATTTTCGTGCAGCTACAACGTGTAGAAATCAACAATTCAAAGGTCTAAATTGGTTAGGGTTGCCATGGTGACTAAATACGACCAAATCTTCTTTGTTTTGCTGGTAAATGAATTTTCAAATTGAGAAGGGGGAAGTGGTCTTACTGATAGAATATGGACAAATTTTATTTCAAATATCTCTTAGAAAAGTAAAAATAAATTGCAATTCCAATAATAATAATAACCATATTTTTGCATTTTGCCTAACACCTGCATAATTTCCATAATAATTAGCATTCTTTTATATTATTATTTAAAAAAAAATTGCACAGCTATAGGTACTTACTGTATGTTTAATCGAATATTCATAGAATCTGCAATGCAAGTAAAGATAAAATCTTTGGCTATTTACATATATTAATCATTGAAAAGTAAAAGATTAAAGTTAGCCGCTTATCGCTTGCATTTCATTATCATAATAAAGGTAGAAGTGTATACACTAAGAACAAGTAAATATCCACATTGAATAATTTTGTACTAGCCATGCATTTTTTACGAAACTAATGAGAGGTTATGTAAGCGACTTGTAGACAATGTTCAACAATTTGCCACGACCAGTCATGATCGAATTCAGCACCGTTAAAGGATGAAGGCCTCAACATATCCCCGCAGACTGAAAGCTTTGTAAGTAAAAGACCATGATTGCTGCCTCATTTTGTGCTGCATGCCCATCAATTGTTATTAAGGGGTGAATTATAGAAATTTACCTGGAATGTGTTATTTAATGATTTTATTTAATGATTAATAAATATTATATACTTTCTCTAGTGTTTCTAATAACGTTTTTCAGTGTTAACATAAGTTATCATTAATCGTAACTTTTTACATTCGGCTACGATTGTCTGCATTTTAATTAGCTGAGGTGTCTGGGCGATATTCCATGGGAACATTCCTTACGAGTAGCGTCCCGTCACGTTTTGGCACGCCTAAAGTGTGAAGTAGGCCTTGAGATAAAGAGAGAATCTTTTTCGACCGTATTTAACCTCTGCTGACTTGTATGATGTCATTTTTGAGTCGGCGATATTGTTAGTGTTTTCATATTTACATCTTGTTTTGTATTTACAAATTTAGACATTGACCTATGAGTTAAACGAGATCAAGTGGTGTAGCTAACTGGAGCAAACGGTTTCAGAGAAGCGAAATTTCGTACTGGATGACTTTTATACCTGCCTACGCGAAAACTTGTGGTTTTAAAAATCTTTTTATAAAGGGAGTTGAAGTTGTTGCCATTTTCACGGAAAATTAGGTATTACCCAAAATACCATGTATAATAAATTATATTTTTGTAATGGGGGAGTAAAGCAGAATTCAGTTTTAAAGGAAACTGTAGGGTGTTTGATTTAAAAAACCATTCATAACATTGATCTGGCACTGTGTTACGGTCCACCCTGTAACTTTGTAACTAATTTTGAAACGTGAAGTTCAATTTTAACTGACAACTGTGCTTTATCGCACTAATCAATCACTATGTAGAGTAAATAAGAAAAGCAAAAGTAGCATTTTTGACATATTTGATTTCATCAAAGTGCGTGAAAAACATGCTTTGGAACTAGGCAAACAATACAATGACATAACGGAATGCGAGAATAATAATAAGAAATACAATAACACAGCTCAGCTCAAAACAAACTTGGCTTGTAATCGGTTCTGTTTTGCAACAACAAATTATTCTAATTCCAGTTCGACGAGGCAAAATATTATTATTAAACCTGGTTTATTTGTTTTTAAAGCTCGAAATTACCATCATCTTTATTATTATCTGCTGTTAACGGTACCTTTATTACTAAATAAAAAGATAACACTGTTTTTTGTAATTTAAATTATCGGTTCAACTTTTGGCCGCGACACAAAAGATCAGACGTAATCGTATTATGTTTACGATTCAGTGATGACATCATTATTTGTATAAAAATATTTTTTTACAGCTTGGACAGACTTTCAATATTCTGGATATTATATAAATGAATTTTAAACAGACTTATTAATAATAAAATTTAGATTATTCTAGCCTGACTTTGAAACTAAACTATTAAAAAGCATAGTAATAAATACATTTGTCCACGACCACCTAATAATAAGTCAATATTTTACCTCCTAACTAAAGGTATATGGTACCCATATATCAACTGTCGTGAATTATGGTTCATAATACACTGTAGTGTATTATGGTTGATAATTCACAATATATTTATAACGGTACGTTGTATTGATACTTTCTACAGTATCGCCCATCTCTATATATGTCAAATTATTTGAAGTAGCTGCCACAACATTTTGAGGTTAGTAATATGCCAAATCGCTACTGACTTTTATTTATTAATAAATAAATTAAGTGTCGTGGACAAAGTATAGTATTCTACTCGCAATTT
>CAJUYH010005643.1:0-22577 GCA_910591685.1 Galerucella tenella | reverse complement strand
AAAAAAACTCCCATTGATTATATATATATATACTATTCCACCAAAAATCAAAATTCTGAAGTGATAATTGCACATTTTTAATATCTGGAATGTTAACCAACAAAGTTAACGTTTCACTAGTTCGATTTTTCTTTCCATTGATTACCAATTTTCGTAATTCTTTCTGAAGAACCCGAATACCAAAAAAAAATCCCATAGTGTATAGTCATAATTGCTTATACAAAACTTTAATCTATCTGATAATGAACATTCAACTTTGTTCCCATTGATATACTGCCGATTGCTTCAGGGTGTGTTGTAACTCGGTAGGTTAAACCATTGTTATAGTTAAGCATTGGTTAACTTCGAAAGGTTTTTGTAACACGAGAATTTAGACGTTCACCAACTGGTTAACCTTCGAAAAGTTTATTCTCAGATCTCACAGAGTTAACCTATGATCAAACACGAAACAATACAATTAAATACGCGCTTTCATGTGGGATACAAATTATTAGACACTTTTTCGAGACGAGGAAGGGAATACATCTCTTCACCTCAAATTGACTGACCTCATGGGATTTCTACTAGAGCACAAAAAAATTCATCATAATTCAACACATACCGCTTCCTGACCAACTGACACAGATCAAAGTGTAACTAAAATATCATTAAATAAGGAGCAAGAGAATAGGAAGAAAATTGTTAACCTAACCATTATATAAATTTTCATGATTATGAATGCAAATAATTCTATATTGTTATAAGTATATTCATGCAATCTATCATAATGCATTTGGTGCGCGACTAAACGCGGTACGTTTTGTCTAGATAGGGTTGAAAGCAGGTACGGATTGCCCTCACAGCACCTAACCCAATATTGAAATAAATATGTAAATATCAGAAATATAAAACTTAAAAAAAAACAAAAAAACAAAGCACCTGACCAGGTTAATCAAAGTGTAACTATGTATATAAATATCAGTGAATAAGAAATAAAAAATCAGCTCAAACAATTACTAACAGGCATGAAATGCGTGAATAGATTCTAATACGAGGGCAATCCGTACCTGCTTTCGACCCTATCCAGACAAAACGTACCGCGTTTAGTCGCGGACCAATCAGCACGGCAGATTTTAGAGCAATGGTTAATATGTGGTATGTTTTGCCTAAATGCGTCCCGGACACGATATGAACAAACGTATCAAATTTTTGAAAAGTGGTGCCTGGAAAAGAAGGTAATAAGCATTTGTGGGGATGTGTTATTGGCATATTTGTCAGAGAAATCAGATACGCTGAAATCTTCTTCGTTGTAAATTGTTAAAATTAGTTAATAAAGAGTTCTTGTTATAAAAAAGTGAACTAAATAATATGGAGTTTATCGTACAACAATGCCCGTTTAAAAAAAATATTGTACGTAATACGTCAGAACTTGTTACGTAAACTACTATTATTTGATATAAAACGAGAAACTAACATACTTATTGAAAGAAAATACAGTTGTTAAATAGATCAATTGGACCCAGTGGCGTTTAAAAGTATTCTCAAATTAGTCTGGATTCAATCTAAGCTTAGGATTTTAGTGTCGATAGGTATAGTAGACTTGAAAAATGGATGCAAACTTTCCCAAGGAAATTGCAGATGGGCTCAATATCGTGGACTTCTGTTCCTCTATCAGTCCTAGATCTGACAGTGTACGATATCAGTGTTTCATCCTGACTGATGTTTACAACCATTTTCATATCAGCTGGATATTGTTTGGCTGCTTGTCGTTAATTATGTTATCACTTTCCTTATTCCAATACGCGATTTTGTAATAACATGCTGTTCTGGAATAACTGTGGGTGTGGTTCCTTCGTGCCAGTTGAAAATTCCTTATTGCCTGTATACAGCGTTTCCGTCTTAACGTTCAGAGTAAGAGGCGAAAGATTGAGTGTAAATTCCGTTGCTATGGTCAGGCTTCTACTCATCGCACTCATTATGCACAGACAGAAGTTTTGATAGCATCAGCTCTGCATTCCTCTGATATGTTTCTGTCCACCAGACTTAGGCTCTACATATGTGACTATGGGTCTCACCACATTTATTCTTAGGCATCCTACGCCATTTCTCTCCCGTCTCCAGAGTTCGTTACACATAACGTTACGGACAGGCAAGCCACAGAAGTTTTGATAGCTCCAGTTCAACATTGAGCTCCATATGTCATAATGGGTCTCACGACAGTTGTCTTCAGCCAGAGGGCTTAGTCCCCATATGTTTTCTATCGCCTGTTTAAATGATATTCCTATCATTTGTTTTGCCTAGGAAATGTGAAGTTTCAGGTGAGCTTTGAATCCAGAATTATCCCCAGATCATTGACTCCCTGGCTCACACAGAGCTGCACGTTAAGGAGGCTTGGCAGTTTTAGTATATCCAGTTTTCAGAGCTTGCTGCTCAAGCTATGAATATGTTCACTTTGGAAAATTAGAGACGCCCTTCAGGACTTCTAACTCTGCTCGCACAGCGGTGTATTAACATCACAATCATTGCAGACTGCAAGTCGAAATATGCTCTATTGACGATAGGAATAACTGAAGATATGATAATATTAAGCTATAATCACAAACTACATGAATTCATTAGTGGTGTAGATGGGAAAGCACACTTTTTCCAATTTTTGGAACACCTACTACGAGTTCAAAGCTATTGAATGCCATTTTTTGTATGAATAGGCTAGATTATTCAAAATCAACATAATTGAACATAAATAGTACATTGAAATCTTCAGTTGATTATTGATGTCACTTTGTGTGTTATATACTATATTCTGCATGAATACTTATCCAGATGCTATTGAAAAATTTGTTTGTTGAGAACTCCTTACCAAATGAATAATCTTTTAATACAACGGTCAAGGAAGTTGGTGTCATTTAGAAAGTTGCCCAATTGTATAAAGGGATGGTGGAACTGTTAGAAGCTAAGCTTGATTCTAAATACAATCAGATATCTTCCATAATTCATGGAATTAGAACCGACTCAAAAATAAGCAGTAATTTTTGTCAAAGAATCCATTAAAACAGCAATTACAATCGGAAACACTCATTTATTTTGAATATATTTCATGCTACAATATAATTTTAACTAGTTAACTGAATCTCAACCGTAACAAATTGACAAGAAAATTAATAATGACATCCTGGAGTCCTCAATAACACAGTGATTTGAGAAGGTATATATTGTTATTAAAATGCTTGTTTGTAATAAAAATGATATACAGTATGTGAATATTATAACTTTTAAAATGGAAAAAAAATTATTATTATATATACATATATAATCGTATGCATATTCTGTATAATTGTTATTATTCCTTATGTCCTATTTTTAATCTTATCGATCATCATTTTTTGCAATAAACTGCGTCGTATTTTGCTGGTTGTAGTTTTTGGCAAGGAATCTAGAATTTCAACACCTGCTCTCAATCGTTGACTATCAGCAACTTTTCCATTGACAAATTCTTCTATTTCCTTCGCGCAGCTTTTATCATATCCATCAAATAATACCACTACGGCCATGACATGCTCTCCATCAATCTCATGAGGTATTCCAATTATAGCTGCTTCTTTAACTGCAGGATGAGACATTATGATGTCTTCTAGAATATTTGGAAGAATGTGCCAACCACGATATTTAAATATTTCTTTAAATCTACCTACAACGTAAAAACATCCGTCCTCATCATAGTAAACCATGTCACCGGTTTTTAAATATCCTTCTGCATCGTAAGCCGAAGAACTGTCCATTTTGTAGTAGCCATTTAGTAGATAACCATCAAGCTTAATTCTCAACTCTCCTTTTTTATTTGGTCCAAGAGACTTTTCTGTGGTAACATCAACAACCTGAAACATTTGGAATCATTGCATACAATGGTGCTATGTAAAATATTACTACAATACAATAACAATGAAGCTTTAAGTATAGGAAAAGTTTGGCTAAAACATAAAAATACCTTCCATTCCATCTCTTCCATCATCTTCCCGGAAGATAGTGGTTTTTTAAGTTGCAAATCATAATCTTCAGGTGACAGAATATTAAACATAGTAACTAGACCTCCAGCTTCAGTTTGGCCGTAAATATTATAAATTTTAGTTTGTGGGAATATTTCCTTTAAATCTTCCATCAGTTTGGATGGTACAGCGCAGCTTCCAGTTAAAAAAAATTCTAAACTACTCGCATCAACATTGGCAGGTTTATTGTTCACAATTTCTATGGCGTAGTGAGGAGCTATAAATATTGAGGTAACCTGCAAATACATTTGTAGTGTTGAGAAGAAAAAAGGATTGAATAGATGAGGCTTTTACTTGATGAAGATACATACTGACACGGTGGAATGAATCGATTTAATTTGTTTAAGTCTATGAAGTGGGATTTTTCATGATACCTAAAAATAATTGGAAGATACTAGGATCGACTTTTTGCAGATTGTTAAGAAAGTTGTTGAACACTGATAACGATTCCAGCCTCGGAAAAATAGAAAACCAACTGTTTAAATTTCAAATTTTGACTGATTCCAAGTTTTGTCATTTGAAAATTCCACATCACATTTCAATTTTGCAACATTAAATACATAAGAACATGAAAATATTCAATGGAACTGTTAGAAGTCTGTGTATCATGGGTGGACCGAACTATTATGAATTGTAATGTATGTATGTGGTGATTTGTTATTTATATTAGAAACTCTAAAGAGTTTATAGACCTATTTTGTTTAGATTTAATATTGTTATGAATAAGTAATGAAGTTATCTATCTAATTGTGCTGGTGAAGCTAGCTAGAATATCGTCCACACACATATGTATGTATGTATGTATATATGTATGTATGTATGTATGTATTTTGGAGTGACATTCACTGAGACCTAAAATATCTATTGTGCCCCCTCACTTCTACTTAGTTTCTGAGGAGAGTCTCAGAAACTAGTAGCTCCTTATGTCTTATTTCCCGGAGGAATTGTAGGATATCTGCAGGCTTCAACTTAGGTAAATGTTCCTCTTCTATCCAATAATCTCCCAGGTGCTGTGCTATAGGATTCTGAAGTGCTGTGCATTTGGAAAGTATGTGGATGGAGGTTTCTTCTTCCATGCCACAAAATCTGCATTCTTCTTCCCCCACTATTTTGAGCTTTTTCAGGTGCTCATTCAGGCGACAAAGTCCCGTTAGGATCGCTGTTAAAACGCAGTTTCACTTTGACTTATGCATTCATTTGATCTCAACAGGTTGTAGTCATCCAGAAGAGTATTTGATTGTATAAACCCTACTAGATCTTTCCGATGGTCAGATCTTCTCTTTTTCTCGGCTCTACCTATTTCTTTCAATATTACATTGGGGCTGATTCCGCAAAAGGGTTCAGGCCCCCAGAAAGGTATTTCAGTCCGACATTATAATAATTCTTTGTCTTCTGTATCCTTTATCAATATTGAACTGGGAGCACTTTTATATGGCGTGGATTTCCGCTTGATAGATACTTGGGGTTTTTCCCAAGCTTTCAGAGTGTTTGGTTCCTGGCCCGAACACTCCTATCCCAGTTCCTTCTATTGCTTCTGAGTCATCTGTGTACCATTGAATGGCATTCTTTCCAAGTCTGGTGATTGTCTTTGGATCCCATTCCTTCTTGTTGCTTAATTTCGTAAAAAATGTCTTTGAAAAGTTATACTTTTTAATCATACCGTCCTTTGGCATGTCCCAGGTTGTCTGATTTCTAAGAAAAGAGGAGGTGGTTTTTTTCAATGATTCCCTCTCTACTTAGTCTGTATCTTGTTCTTTCTGCAACACTTTCCACCACCATAAGTAGAGGGGTGACATTGAGAATCACTTCCATGGCTGCAGTTGGGCATGTTCTCATTGCTTCTGTAATGCATATTCAGGATAGTCTTCGAATTTTGGAGAGGTTTTCTCTCGTCGTCAATAGGCTAGTTCTACTACTCCACACAATGGCTCCATAAGTAATGATTGGTCTCACTATGGCAGTGTACATGCAGCTTGGAATTTTTGGGTTACCACCCCAGATTCCTGCACACCATTAAAGCCATTTTTGCCTTGTATGTCTCCATTCAATCTCGTTCCCATCAAGTTTTATGGTTTCGAGGTTGCGTTTTCTTTTCTTACTAAAGGCTATCAAGATGGTTTTAGTGGGGTTGATGTCCAACTTGCCTACACCAGCTCTTTGTATAGTTCAGACCTCGTATCTGCTACTCTTCTGGTGAGCAGTTCCAACATCCAGTTGGATGTTGTGTCTACACCTCTTCTATTTAATGCTCTTTTAACAGCCTGATGTGGAGTATTGTCAAAAGCTCCTTCTATGTCCAAAAATGCACATACTACAGTTTCTTGGTTGTCTAGAGCACCTCGGATATCCTCCGTCAGTTGTACCAGTGCAGTCTCCGTAGATCTGCCTGCCCGGTAAGCATGCTGACATGGGTTGAGAGGTAGTCTCTCTAGGATTTCCGTTCTAATATGGTTGTCAATAGATTTTCCCATCGTTCCATCGTATGTATGTGGTGATTTGCTATTTTTATTAAAAATTGTAACGTCTAAAGAGTTTATAGACCTATTTTGTTTAGATTCTACGGTGAATTTAATATTGTTATGAATTGAGTTAATATGAGTAATGAAGCTATCTATCTAATTGTGCCGAAGAAGCTAGCTAAAATGTCGTCCACACAACAGTGTCAATTGATAAATTTCTTACTTAGGGTTTATTTTTGAATAATTTTTACATCGAACGATAAGAATTTAGAATATTGAGGAAACTTAATATCTTGAATATTATTAATTAATTTCGTTGAGCTTTCAATTGAGAATTGAGGTTTGAATAATTTAAAAAAATTATATGATAGGAAATATGTTCACGAGCATGGAGGCTAGATAAGGAGATCGAACTCTTACAGAAACATTGACAAACCCGTCATCAAAATCGTCTATCTAACAACGAGGTAAAAAGGAAAGAGGAGAATCATCGACCAAAGTGGCTTCTGAACATGGCTGACATCCGTAAACAAACCAGAGGCGTACATACTCAATTAGGGGAAACAATAAACTCTCATATGCATCTTTTATGATGGTCCTTTTTGTTGTTAGAGAATTGATACCAGATTTTGGTACATTTAAAAATTTTATAACACTATTGTACAACTCAATATCAACTTAAATTTATACTAATACTCATAAATAACCTTTCTAATACTGAAAATCACTATTTTTCCAACGTGGCTTTTCAATTTGACACATTTCAGTATATTAAGGTTATATATTATGTTGACACAAGAATTGTTGACTAATGTCACCAATGTGGCTTCTCAATATGGCGACTTCCGACGAAAGTTGGTTAAATCACTACCACGCTTAACTTCCCTCCTTTTTCTTTTACCTCGTTGCTATCTAAGCAATTTTTTTCACCGCTGCGTCGTCACAACAAATTCAATACCTCCAGAACAATATGGCCAACCTGTCAAAGTCAGGTGTTCTGGAATGAGGTATATACTAGCTGCGTTCGTTATTGCGTCTGATTAATCTTTTTAGTCTGAATCGTTCGTTTATTACCTACATCTAGAGGTAGGGAAGGTAAATCTGAACTGTTCGGTAATTCCGCTCAGATCAGTCCGATTTAAATCTGTTTGCTCGGAATATTTTGACCGACGAGAAAGATTAATCTGTTTATCTGTCATGTTATGAGGTTAAAATTGTAGTCACTCCTGTCATTAGATAAATCTCGTACTGTTTGTTAACCATGAATAGCTACCAAAATTGCCTCAGGGCTAGACATAGTCGTAAATATTGGAAAATAAAATCTGAAACGACAAAATCTAACAAAAAAATCGTAGTCTCTATGATTGGTCGGGCCGTTCGTTAATAGCAATTTGCTCAGGTCGCGTTCACTTTGAACGTCGAACGAGCCGAATATCGTTCACTTTCGACGTCCAGTGAAATTTGACCTAACCAAAGTGCACGTTGAAGATTAGAGCAAGTTATCCCTTGTGATATTACTCAATAAAGAGTAAATGAGAAAAAGATTAAAGGTTATATTTGGTTTGGTTTCGTTGGAAGGTAGGGTCATATAATTAGATAATATATAGTGATAGTGACATATCTTTTATCTGTTATCATGAACGATACAATTCATGTTCATATTAACATTAACAACCTCAAAAACTCGAAATTTAGAGTCAACTACCATTGAAGAATTGATCTGGCGTTAACATATATCTCTTTTTTTTCAAGTCTCAAAGATAGGATAAGTACAGATATTAATTATTTTAATTGAGTTTCTTGTTCTATCAAAACTTAGCGTTATAATATCGCTCAGAGGGATCATTTGATTCAGTACAAGGAGAGCCATTCAAATTTTGCTGAAGAAGAATTTTGTGGAAAAGATGGGAAGGACTTATAAAACACTAGATTAGACCCTATACACAATATAGTTACTCTTCAAATATTAAAAATTCACTTGAATAATCCGCAATTCCAGCCAAACATCTACAAATAATGAAAATTTTCTTTCAACGAAAATCGATAACGGTTACCGTGGGGTTCATGAGATCACGGTAGACATACCGATTCTCATCGACTCGAATTCGCGATACCGGTCGGTGAAAAGGTATACAGAATGCCGCACATGCGACTTACCGACGGCTGTCGATAACTGAGCAAGATCCGAGTATATAATTAATTTAAATGATGAAGACTTTCAATGAGCCCCAACTGGTAAGTTAATAATAATCAACCTATAATTCCTCACTACCTACGTCAGTACGTCCTACTTGAAAAATTCATGTATAATAATAATAGTGGCGTTATGTCAACATTAACAAACAACAAAGAAGCGTTCAGTGCGTTCAGTTAAACGACCGCACGACGACTGGTCCATGACGTCATTTATCCGGTAAGTTACCTTGTCGGGCGTTTCAATGGAACGCAGCCCAGATTAATCAGGGCCCGTATTCTTAAGGGACTAGTGAGAATCTCACCAATGAGATATGTGTATTGCATGGTTGCCTAGAACATGAGAGTTTCAAACGTATTTTTAAAGGAAATAGTGAGATCTGCAATATCACCGGACGAAATACAATACGCCTGTTTCTAAGCTTCTCACCACTTCTCACCGCTTTTGGCGAGATTCTCTATCGGTCCGAACCATGAGAGATTGAATCTCTCTCGTTTCAGGCAACCCGTGATGCATCAATTTCATTGGTGAGATTCTCACTAGTCCCTTAAGAATACGGGCACAGGTGATCACGTTACCAAAAATCCGTCGCCTCTGCGATGCAAATAACGAACGCAGCTACTGGTATATACCATCCAAGAAAATTAACCCTAGTTTTCATAAATGATAAAAACTGAAAGTAAAAACTAGAAAATTTGAATTGTTGAAAATTAAAAACGGGTAGTGTGTGCGTAGTTGGAAATTATTGCTGCTAATATAAAACGAAGACGTGACCTAAACTTAATTTAATACAACCATAGTTAGGAATGTTTTGAATATATATTGGAAACATGTGCATGAACTATTGTCATTAGTGAGGTGTGCCTATTGATTGAAAATATACTGTTAAACTATATCACAATTCTGTGTTTTTGTAGCTCATTCACTGTTATTTTGAGATTATTAATGCGATGTCGTCTACATACTGAAGAATGTCTGTTTACAAATTTGAATTGTTCTGTTGCTAAATCGTAGTTGTAGAGGAAATGGGATAGTGGGAAGCCCTGGACGAGTCGTTGTTGATGTATATATGTTTAACGTAAAACTGTAATTCACTTATACTTTTTGTTTCCATCAAATCATATATGTTTTCTAACCTCTTTTACCTCACATACTGTCGAATGAGCTAGCAACGAATAAAACACGATTAACTAAAACTGAAAGTGTATGCAAGGCTTATGAATGGCTGTTATTATTGTGCAGTCACAGGTTCATGTCTTTGAATTTGGATTATAGAGTCCGGTCTCCTTATACTCTCCATGTTTACGAGGGTGATAAAGTCAGTGATTATCATCCAGCGTTAATCTGAAGACACCTCGTGTACTCGACTACCACTTAATTTATGAAATAGACCCACTATATTCTAATACAGTGTGGAAACCACTTATGGAATGAAATTCTTCATGTCATTATTTTAAAAAATTATAAAAAATGCCGAGACACGTCAACTTTTGAATTGAGTTGTGCGTTATGTAAACATAAATTTAAATGTACAGGGTGATTCACGCAAGTATGCCATAGTCGGTGATTTTTTTAATGAAACACCCTGTATATTTGCATATTTTTGAAATCCTCTTAATGAACCGATTCCAACAAACTAAACAATGTATGGTCAATTATGGATTATACAGGGTGAAATTTTAATATTAATAATTTATTACACTTGAAATATTGGTACTTTTTTAAATTAGCTAAATATGGATTTATCAAAAATCTAAACTAACTAATTATTAGACGTATTTGTATATCAAACAAAACTTGCCACGCCCATGAATTTTATCATAAATACCTGAAAATTGCCTAAAAACGCCAATAATTAGACAAAATCGGTAAATAATTTGGATTGTTTTAATCGGTAAATAATGTGGATTGTTTTAAATCGGTAAATAATGTGGATTGTTTTCTATTCTATCAGGTGTTGATGTGTTGACAGTTCATACTGAAAAAGTAAAATCTTTGTCGAACACTCTTTCCTTGTCGACATAACAATGAAATATTTAACTGAGACTCACCGAATTGAGATTTTAATGATGATCGAGTACGGGGATAACTGCAGAAGACAAGTTGAAGTGGCAAACTAATTTAATCACGGGTATCCCGAATTGCCTAATATTTCACAAAGTACTGTGTCTAAAATTCATGCACAATTCAGAGAACTTGGACATGTCAAACCATTGAAAAGAAAACCACACTCCGTTGAAGATGATGTGAAAGTGAATATTTTGTTAAGTGTCAAAGAGAATCCAACTTCAAGTACACGTCAAATTGCCCGTGAAAATAATGTTAGTCATAAAGATGTCTTCATAAAGAAAAACTTCATCCCTACAAATTAACTTTTGTGCAGGAGTTAACAAAAGACGATCCAGATCGTAGAATGGATTTCTGCGATAGATTGATGAATAAGCTGAACAGAAATGAGATAGCTCTTGGTACCATTCTTTTTTCTGACGAATCAACATTCACATTGAATGGAGAGGTAAACCGACAGAACTGTAGATATTGGTCAGCAGAAAATCCTAATTGGATGCGTGAGACACATAGGTACTCAGTATCCCCAAAGGTGAACGTTTGGGCCGGTATCATAGGCGACCATATTATTGGTCCTATATATTTATAGATGGGAATTTGACAGCTGAAAAATATTTAAATATGCTTAGAAATGAAGTTATTTCTGCGTTGACAAACTTATATCCCAACGCAATAGATCCTAGCTTACCGAATGAAAATGTTTGGTTCCAGCAAGACGGGGCAACACCCCATTATGCTTTAATGGTAAGAACTTATTCAGGAAATCTTCCCCAATAAATGAATTGGACGAAGAGGTACTGTTAAGTGGCCAGCTAGATCGCCAGACCTTACGCCGTTAGATTTTTTTCTGTAGGGTTATCTCAAGAACAAAGTATATGCAACACAACCAACTAACATTGTAGACCTCAAACACAGGATAACTACAGAAATACGGTATATTCCACCTCAAACTTTAAACAAAGTTAAGGAGGAGTTCTATAGGAGACTGTGCTATTGCCAACAACTAGATGGAGAACATTTTGAGCATTTATTTTAATGTATTTAAATCAAATACATCAGGTATTTTATGTATGTGTTTAATAACTGTACAAATGAAAATTTCACCCTGTATAATTCATAATTGATCATACATCATAAAAAATAAAAAACATTATTGTGGTTTGATTCCCAAAAGAATAAGAAAAAAAAATACATGATTTAGTTTGTTGGAATCGGTTCATTAAGAGGATTTCAAAAATATGCAAATATACAGGGTGTTTCATTAAAAAAAACAACACCGACTGCTATGGCATACTTGCGTGAATCACCCTGTACATTTACATTTATGTTTACATAACGCACAACTCAATTCAAAAGTTGACGTGTCTCGGCATTTTTTATAATTTTCTAAAATAATGACAAAGAATTTTATTCCATAAGTGGTTTCCACACTGTATGAATTCTATAATGTACAGAAAAAATTTACCTTGTATTTTTCAAATAATCTCCATGTATGTTCCGGATTAAAATCAGCTGTAATTACACATGAATGGCAAAATCTAACAGATCTTATTAAAAATAATGCTGCACTGATCCAATACAGCGTAGTGTACAACAACATAACAGTGTTATTATTCTTAGTGTCACTAAATGTCCCCTCTTTTTCAGTTGTTCTTATCAAAGTTTTGTGACTCAGACAGATTCCTTTTGGAAGCCCAGTGGTTCCACTACTGCAAAATATGATGGCAGTGTCTGTATCTTTTACTGTTTCTTCTATTTGAAACAATTCTTCATCTTCACTTGGTTCAAGGAACTCTGAAAATTGTTTGTATTTCTTGCTCTCTCCAAAAACAACAATGTCTGTGCTCACTCCAGCTTCCTGTAAGCAAGTTTCTATGAAATTTAAAGATTCCTCAGCAACAAACAAAATTTTTGGTTCTGTGAGTTTAAGCAGATGTATAGTATCCAAATGAGATAAATTTGGATCAAAGTTGCAGTTAATTACTCCTAAAAGTTGGCTGGCTACGAAAGGCACTGGACTGTATTTTTGATTATGCGAACAGGTGCTGACAATATCTTGTCGAGTTATTCCCATTTTCTTTAGTTTAATGGCCGCTCTGATACTCCACCGCAATAAATCCAATTGGGTTGTTTTTTCGTTTGTATCGTCCAAATACTGAAACAAAAAATAATAAATTATATTCTCACATCATCAGGCAAATCATAATACTCCTCAATATTTTATATTATTCCTTGGAAAATATTTAGAATCTGCAATTTTCTTGTAGTGAGCGAGATTGGTCTTGGTTTTGCTTAGACTAACAAGAAAACAACATAATAGAAATATACTGATTTAGAATCCAAAGAAAAACGGCAGAGTCGTAGGCGCAGAATTACTACCAATAGACCTACTAGTAGAAGAAAGAATGCCCATAAAACAGGAAGAATCCAAAAAAGAAGCCCGAAGATTGATCTTGGATAAATGGTAGGAAAGGTGGAAGATGGGGGAAGGATAAGGTGAGTGGGCGAAAAAAATAATACCAGACCTGAGAACGTCAAACAACCGAAAGCATGGACAGGTAAACTTTTTTTAACACAACTACTAACTAGTCACGGACAATACCAAGCGTACTCACATGGTTACAAAATCAGTAACACGGATAAATGCATATACTGCAAGTGGCCAGACACAACAGACACTTTTTTTGAATGCTTGAGTTGGAAGGAAGGAAAAATGGAGAACATATCAGGTCCTACTGGCTCTGAGAATATAATAAACAAGATGATAGATAGTCAAGAAAACTGAAACAAGGTTAGCGAGAAAACGGAAAGGCATGAATGACGGAGATAGGAAAAACATCACAATAGCTGCCCAGCTCGAAGTACTGCTCGACAACCAAGACTAAATGAGCAAGAACAAGACCAATACAAAGACTGAATGTAGGTACAAGACCAAGACCAAATACGCAAGATTCCACTAGTTGATAATTCATCGTGAATTATCAATAATTTACAGCCATGATGATCTTTAAAAGTGGAAAAAAATAAGTAACAAGTGAAATGATAAAGTTTTTGTACGCAAGACCAAGACTAAATACTTTGCTAATCACTATTTTCTACTATATGTAAACATGTAATTTGAGATAGCACTAATTTTTTAGGAGTTCAAGCAAAAGGAAGTTATTTTTAATGATGGAAATGTCTGTTTTGCAAGTATTGAAGGGTTTGGGTCAAAGGGCAGATTTCTGGGATGGAGAATGAAAAGCACTAGTGATGGTGCGTGGAGGAATATTGAGATTATGAATTTCCGGAAGGTTGCATCAGAAAGTAATATTTTACGGCCGATCTTCTTTTATTTCAGTTTGCGAACCACTTTGTATAATCATTGACATTGGAATAGAATATTTTTGTAATCTTTTGTATTGAATAAAATTGTACCAAATTCGCAGTAGATATAAAATTCTCTGACAAATGAATAATATTAAATCAAGGTCTTGAGAAGACCTTATCTCTTTCCAATCGCAAAATTTATCTGACGAATGAAGTTTACATGTTATGTAACGATTTATATCTAAAGTATATCCTTAACCTTTCGCACAATTAGATTAGATAATATAATTCGTTGTTGTAATTAGATTATAAAACATTACATCGTAGGTCAATAATAATCTTTGATAATATATTTATTCTACTTTTTTAATGAAAGTAAAGTGTTTTTAATTAGGTATTCCGATATATTGAAATACCAATAAAATGGAATTAATTAGAAACAGTTAGTTTAATTTAATTTAATAGGAGTAGATTCCACAAAGTAGGGCTACAAACAGTGAATTCAAATGTATTTATATTCTCTTGCACACACAAATTAGTAAACTTTATTCGATGCAGTAATTATATTATAAAATATCACATTGTAGCGCGATAAAATTATTTATACCGGGTGGACCGAATTTAATTGACGTATACAGAGATCTCGTGAACCGCAATAGATACAATATTGATGAAATGAAGAAAAAGTTTGGTTTATGGATGGGAAATTAGATGGTTCAAAATAATTTGAAATAACTCGACTAGTTCCGGAGATATTTGACAAAATCCGAAAATGGCCCTTTTCGTATTTTAAATTTTATTATATTATATTATATTATAAAAGATATTAAAATATAATTCTCAACTTTCTCCAATAAACGAGGTTGTCTATAAATTATTATACCAAAAATTTCATCACGACGTTTCATCTTTATATGGTCACCATCAACTTAATTTTTTGAATACGGACCTGGATTTTTTATTGCAATATTTCTTACGTTTTGTGTAGATAAATTTTACCACATTTCGTTTCTCAAAAATCATCATCTTTTTGAATCAGCACTCCTTTACTGAAGTCAAATTAATAACTTTAAATATTGTGCATTAAATAAGAATTTTTAAAGAAAATTCAACAGTTCATTTTGAAACTTAATGACAACGAATAAATAATGATGGAATTACAAATGACACTCTAAGGTAATAATAAGTTGAAGATAAATTAAAAAATTCAATCGAAAATTAGTTATAGAAGCTGTTCAAACTGACGTCCGTTCTGTGCAATACATAGTTCGATTCTCCTTATGAGATGTAGCTGCAACAACCATTTCGGGTGTAATTTTTTCAAATGCATTCACTATTCGTTGACGCAGCTCTAGTATATTATTTCCACACTTTCCCTAACTTTTATGATAAAAGGCAAAAACTGGAATATACCACCAACTCCCGATATTATTTTTTGATACACACTCATACATCGTGGAACACATGGTTTCCGCGAGGTAATTATCAAATCGGGAGGCGTTATCACTAGCGGTCGATTAGAGATTGAAACATTTCTAGGAACATGTAACGGCATTCCTGTTGTTTATATGAGAAAATTGATTCAATATTACAGAAGCAGACTTATCTACAGCTTTAATTTTTTAAATCCATCGATTGGTTTCAATACCTTCCTAAGAGTGGATCTCAAAAATGTATTCAAAACTACTCTACTCTATTTATCAATCTATCGCTTTAGATAATTTTCAATTCTGAGTTGAATAATGTTGTGAACAATGGATCGCCTTGTATTAGTCCTTTTTTAGCTTTAAATTGGTTCGAAGTTTATCCTGTTAATAAGATTTCGTTACAAGTGTCTTGTAAAGTTATTCTCACCAACCTGCAGGACTTTTTGGGTGTACCTAGCTTCTGGGATTCGTACATCTTGGTCTATTGTGGATCTTCCTGATTTGAAACATTCTTGGTATCCACGGATTGTTGTCTGCTGATATCATTGTTATAGTATTTTCGCCAGTATTTTTTATGTAACTTCAAGAAGGTCAAACCCTTTATAGAGATTACATTGTTGTTTATATATCCTTTTTTATAAGTTGGGCATAATATAGCTGTTTTTCATACTTGCTCCAGATTCTGCTAAGAGAGTTGCCGACGTTCGACTTAAGCAATGACCAGTCTTCTTTTCGGGGTTGTTGAAACGCAAATAATTTGAATTTTGGAATTTTCGTGAATGTTTTTTTTTCAACAGGCTTCACACTGTTTTTCTTATTGAACGAGTGGCCAAATTCTATTTTACCTGACATCTATTTGCCACTACAACTAGTTTTGTACTAGCAGCTGTTGAGCTTTAGGATTAATGTTTCACAATCTACCCATTTTTGAAAATTTCCACAATTGTGTTACTGTTTCTCAAAAGGCGCCACATATTAATAATGAATTATAATTCAATCCTCTTTGTTGTTTAAATAAATATATTTTTTGACCTATTTATTAATCACGACAAAAAATATTATTCAAGGCGTTGAATGTATTTGGACAAATACATCCTTACACTATCATGTTCAGTATTTTGTACTCAAAATTTGATTATACAGGGTATTGTTCCACAAACACAACCACTTTGAAAATTTTCCTGGTTCAGACCTGAGTTTTTATTATTATTATTAGCAAGAAGTTCAAATTTCAAAAAAGATATACAAAGTGATTCGTCGTGACCTCACAAATGGATGAGCAGAATCTACAAAACACCCTCTACCTCGGAGCAAATATCTTAAGCAGACTTCTGCTAAAATATATCCTTCTTCCAATGAAATATTCCGTTAAATATTTGAATTGGAAATATAGTCTCATCTGAACAGGCGCGGATGCAAGGGGGGGGGATAATAGGGTAATCCCCGAGTGATGGCGGCAAACGGCACAACACAAGTTTATAGAAGAAAAAAAAATACAAATATGGAAAAAAAAAATTTGTAATAAAGATTTGTTCGTCCAAATGCTGCAAATTTTGCTTCTAATAAAAATTTGGATAAAGTAACTGCAGAGAATTTAATTCAAAGCATTTTAAAATTATTAAATAAACATCGATGCGATGAAAATGTCTACAAAGACATCTTTAAAGAAATATCAAACTTATGCGAAGAACTTGATATACACCTAACAGTTCCACGGCAAGCTAGTAAGCAAACCTTGAGGGTAAACATGAAAAATAATAACCCCGAAGAATATTTTAAAATATCTATTTATATTCCATTATTAGATAATATTATCCAAGACATTAATGATAGATTCAGCAAAGATATTTTAAATTTGTTTGATTATAACACCATTTTTCCCGTTAATTTGATTGGCAAGACATCACAGGATTCAAAAATTATTATTATCTCTCATTAATTCAATGGGATGTTTTCTCGAAGATACTGACTTTGTTACAGCCGTACAAAAGTTAAAAGTAGAAATTGAATTATGGCAATCAGAGTTTAACAATTTTGACACAAATGAAGTCAATAAAAATACAGCTATTATTCTTTTCAATAAATGCGATTATGACATCTATCGGACTATTAAATTAATTTTGAAAGTTTTATGTACTATGCCAGTAAGTGTTGCTACCGCAGAAAGAAGCTTTTCGGCATTGCGTCGTTTAAAAACTTGGCTGCGGTCACGAATGGGACAAGAAAGATTAAATGGATTAGCTTTTTTGCATATCCATCGGGACTTTGATCTTGACGTCGAAAAAATTATAGACAGATTTGCTAACGCATACCAAAGAAAATGTGAGTTTATGATTAAGTAATCAAGATAAACCCATTTGTGATTTTTAAGTTCATTTTTATATATTTTTTTCTTATTTTTATGTTTTAAGAGTTTTTTGTTATTTTTTAAATAAACGAATGATTCAGGATTCAGTGACAGTGACAAAATTATTTACCCCCCCCGAAAAATCTTCCCAGATCCGCGCCTGCATCTGAAGTAGAAAGTAATTTAATATTTTTCATCTGTTAACAATAATTTCATCAATGTATTAATCATTCTTTATTCCAATGATTGGATTTCTAATATTATTATAATGAATATAAATAACTTACCTGTATTATATTATCTTTGCGGAGACATTTGTAAAACAGCTCTCCCAAAGATTGGAATTCAGGATTATAACCTACAAATATAAAAACAGACATTGTTCATTTATTTAAGTTGCATTTACGGGGTTGCCATATACAGTGTGGGGAAGCCGAATGGAATAGATTCAATATTTCGTTCACTGTACAAATTTATTAAAATCCCGTCTAGTGATTGAAAAGCCATCACTGGTTGGAAAAACATTACCAGCCCATCTCCAACAGTAATAGTTGTTAATTGGTGGATGATTCAGTCATTTCGTTATCACACATAATTAACAGAAATAAGGTTTTCAGTATCTTGTTCAGCGAGTTTCGGCAATCAGATGATTGTATTTTCTCTTGTAAAAATAATGGTAAATTAACGAATGGGGAGACGTTTCAAGCGATATATCGCTCATACTCTCCAAGTTTACTGATGAAATTTCTACGTTCCAGATTTTCCCATTAGCATCTCAATACTTCTTTTACGTTCACCTTACCGGAAAACCAATTATATGGACAACAACAATGGGGCGGGAAGTATTGTTTTACAGTCCATGGGTAAATAACTGCACTGATTCGGCCTCATTTTCGAGTTTTTAACATGGGAATCTCCATAAGAAAATCTAAGGTTCGTTCTGGCAAAATTGGCTTCTAAGGTGGGTTCACACCGGCAACCGGACGGCAACTAATCGCGGAAAACGACGTCTCGTTTGAAAGGCCTTAACGTCTAGTGTATACTAAAAAAAATGGAAAAATTCTAACTACCCCCGTTCACCCCCCACGCAGCAACTCTCGTACTATAAGTTAACCAATCACAGCAAACGAATCAGAATAGTAGGTGTATAGTGTCACGAGGACAGAAAAAGAGCTTTAGCAGCCCAATACTATTAGAGTAGGGCTGCTAAAGCGTTTCCTGCATTTGCGACACACAAATGTTTTTCGTCTAGCAAATAAATTGAAAAATAAGAAAATATTACAAAAAACCTTTTTCCTACGATCACATAGGAAAGTGACATATATCGCACTGTCTAGTTCTATGGAAAGTGGCCTTTATTCATATGCGTACGGAAAAAAATCTTATCCGTACGTGTACGGATAAAAAAGCTGTCAAATGAATTTTTATCAAGATTAACCACTGGCAAAAGCTGTCAAATATATAATTTTTTATTAGATTTACCTATGTAATATCTAAATTTGAAGCAATCTCTTTGCAAAGTGAAATTTTTGTCATTTTTTTATTAAAAAAAATTTAGGGCGAGGTCGAGGATCGAACCCGCGTACTTTTCGTCAAAAGTCCGATGTTGTACCAACTAATCCAAATCAGCTGTTATAATAATTGGAAAATGTAATCATCTTGAAAGGTATTCATGATAAGTATGTATGAACTATGATGAACAATGATAATTTCACTTTCAATTTCTATAATTATCCAATCAATTAATAATTATGATAACCTACCTATATTATATAGTTAAACTACTCGAATTTTTGTCACTATTGATAGTTATTGTTAATTTTGAAATCAATTATGTTGACTTTAATTGTAACATTTCGTGTATTAATATGTGATATGTTGATTACACATTATTTGGTGGAATTATCACGTGATCGTAGGAAAAATACTGTACATTACTCGTGCGAAAGTGATTTTTCACACTTGTGTGATTGTCGCACTCGGCTCATGCCTCGTGCTACAATATTTCCCACTCGTGTGAAAAATATCACTTTCCGCACACGTTATGTAATATACTATACGTACACTGACGTTGAGTTGGAAAATTCACATGGAAACGTCAAAGTACTCAAGTGACAGATGATGAAAAACTATAAAATTGGCGATAAGAAATTTCTACCTGTGAGCTGCTGAAAAAAACTTTCCGCCTAAATTATTTTTTATGTTTACGGTTTTCCGGTAAGATACTCGAAACATTTCTTTTTCTAATTGTGTATGTATGTGAGAAAAATTAATAAAAATTCCTAAAAACAATAATACTTATGATAATATGTATTCGATGGAAGAAAAGGAAAAGTGGCTAAGCATTAGTATTCTGCTTTATTTTCGTCTTTTTGTGAATACATTTTATGATGGATGTCTTTCATTAATATTCTCACTTAATAAAACCTATACCAATTTATGTTAGTTGTCAATATTATTTGTTATTAAGAAAATTACGTACCGTTCATATTTCACAAAACAAAAATAATAAATTCAATTGTCCCAATTGCCACAAAGGTACATGTGTATTGATCAAGCTCTGTTGAGAAATTGAAGCTTCATTCCATTTATCTCACGATACGTATTAAAGGAAAATGTGTTTAAAATGGAGATGATTATTTTGATTACACAAAATTTATCTCATATAATATTTGGATAATGTACCGGGTGTGCAAATAAGAACGACTGTCGGCCATATCTTAGGTTCGGATTGTAGTAAGCCTTTGGGAAAAAAAAATTATAACAAAAGTGACCACGAGAAAAACATGGAAATTATTTTTAAAATTGTAGGTCCACCGCTAGAGGGCGTTATTGAATAAAAAAAATTTTAAAAGCCAAATTTTAGAAAATATGCCTAATTAAGAAGCATAACAAAAACAATCTTCGTATTCCTCAAAAAATTTTGCGTATATTTAATGATGCAAGTTTTAGTCTAACTATTCAAATAAGAGGTAGGGGAGAGTGGGAACTTTGTTATGGAAAAACGACCATAACTCCGATTGTACTCAACCGATCCTTGCAAATTTTGTCTGGATGGAAAGAGCCCTTTTCTACCATTGTAATGGTTATATTCTCAATTCCCCTTAATAAGTGACGTGCCCGTTAGAGGGCGTTATTCAAAGTTTTTTAGAAATCTAGTTCTCCTTGGAGAATATTGAATGGAAGCATGCATTTTCAACTAAGGATTATAAAAGTAGACAAAATTAGCAACATAATGGCGAAAACCGCATGTCGATATCTTTTTTCTATCACGATATCTTAAGAAACGCGTAAATGTTGGGAATTTCTTGTCAACCTTCAATTAGACTAGTTAGCCTTAACGGAGATAAACAAATTAAGTCCTGTTAGGAAGGTTTTACACTGGCCTATCTGCAGTAATTAAAAATATTGTAGTTAACCATTGGTTAACTTCAAAAGGTTGTTGTAACACGAGAATTTAGACGTTCACCAACTGGTTAACCTTCGAAAAATTTACTATCAGATCTCATATAGTTAACCTATGATCTAACACGGAACAATACAATTTTACTTGTTCTATCTGTATGTCTGCTTCAATTTGACAATTTAGGTTTGCAACTGAAGTTTTACAGTTATTTTTGATTTCCATTGTTGAGTAAAAGAATAAATGTATACAGGGTGGGGCAATCTTCTGACATCGGAGGATTACATCGTTGTGGTGATAGATAGAACTTTAAAATTTTATGTGAGCTAATACAGTTACTGAGGGCACATTTTGAAAATACTTTCGAATCTACAGGGTGTTCCAAAACTACGTAGCAGCACAAACTTACATTTTTTTAAATGGAACGTACTATATTTTGTTCAAGAATCGAAAAGATCTCACCGAGAGCGTTACAAAAATATAGCACTATATTATAAGGGTGTTTTACAAAGATATGGCCAATTATTAGCAAAAAAGACCTCCTCTTTAACACTCTGCAGAACAGTAAATTAAAATAAATCATCAGGTCTTTGTATTCAAATGTCATACAGACATCATTGGCTGTGCTCAGTATTAATTAATTTTTTCATCTGTGGCTTCTTTAATACAGGGTGAAACAAAACGCAAATCAAGCAATATCTCAAAATTTTTAAATGAATCACCCTATAAGTCTTTTTACAATTTGTTAGTACAATTAATAATCTTTCAAACGATGTAGTAAACTTAGGGCATTAGTTAATGGAAAATTGTAGATATTTTATGTTAATGGTCAAAAACAAGTATTTTACGTACTCAAATTAAATGGTAATTAATTTTTACATGCAACATCTTGTGAATTTTAACATTTCTAAGGCATAAATTCTAATCGTAATTTTGGATGCATCTAAAATATCTTTGACTTCTACTCTTTCATTAGAGGAAGGAAAGAAGAATTATGTTGGAAGAAATATTTTTGTTTACTGTAAGTAGGCTAATGTCGTTATAGTACTAATAAATATAAAAGCAGTTTGTAGTCTTTACGAAATAATTACTTAAGTCACCACAAACAGTATATCTTAGTTATGTAAAATGCAAGCTTGTAATTTATTTTCCAACTTTTTCTATTTTTGAAAAACTAACAATTTTGAAAACCAACATTATAAAAACACTCACATTTACATAAATGAACATTGACATTCTATAAAAAGTATAGTAGTTTATGCTAAGTGTTCAAAATGGCGACCATTTACTTCCATACAATTTTTTTCAAAAACGAGGATCTTACTCTTTCCAACATAGCTGGAGTTTTT